>PVIC010017246.1:0-21176 GCA_004025085.1 Thryonomys swinderianus | reverse complement strand
TCTCTTTGCAACCTAAAGCAAATTGAGCAAGACTTAGGAACGTTCTCAGAAGATCCAGACAAGTACATTGAGAATTTTAGATGACTTTCTCAAATCTTTGAATTAGGCTGAAAAGATGTGTTGCTAATTCCAAATCACTTAATTCTGGTGAGATACAAGCTGCAACACAGGCTGCCATTAAGTTTGGAGATGAATATCACATAGTACATTATAAACCACCTGCTGAAAGGTGGCCAGAACAAGAAATCCCTACTGGAGCACAAGCTGCCCCTACACAAGACCCTCACTGGCCTGACGATCAGGTAGAAGACTGGTATAGGAAGCACCTATTGTACTGCATTACTGAAGGCTTAAGAAGGAACAAAAATAAGCCAGTCAATTATTGTAAGTTATCAACTATCCAACAGGAAGAAAAAGAGCACCCCTCAGTTTTCCTAGATCATTTATGAGAGGCCCTAATAAGATATACATCACTAGATCCTGACTTGATAGAGGGACAAATTATTCTTAAAGATAAGTTTATTACTCAGTCAGCCCCAGATATTAGAAGAAAGTTACAAAAAATGGCTTCTGGTCCAGATAATTTACTTAGACTTTAATGAAAATTGCCTCCTCAAAATTTTACAATAGGGAGCAGGAAGGAGCCAAGGACAGGAGACAAAGAGACCAAGAGAAGGCTTCAGCATTTGCCACAGCTCTCAGAGAAATAGACTCTCGGGTCTGACTCTCGGGGTTCCAAGAAGAATTCAATGACTCAGCTCACCTGCTATTGCTGCAAAGAACCAGGCCACCTCAAGAGGGACTGCAACAGGAGGCCCCCTGGAACGTGCCCCAACTGCAAAGGTGACCACTGGAGGGTGGACTGCCCCTTGAGGCAAAGGTCCTAAGGTTCAGACCCCTCTCATCAACTGGTCCAGCTGGGCTGAAGGGGCCTGGGGCACTCACTACATTGTCTCTCTGGCTGGACTGTCATTGCCACAGAGGAGCCCTGGGTAGTTATAACCATAGAAGGAAAAGAAGTAAGCCTGCTGCTGGACACTGGTGCCTCTCTCTCAGTCCTTCTCTCCAATCCTGGCCTCCCTTCCAGCCATCATACTTCAGTGAAAGGAGTCACAAGCAAGGAGTTAATTCGCTATTTCTCCCAACCCCTAGGCTGTAATTGGGATTTTTTTTTTCTTCATTCATTGCTTTTTGATTATGCCTGAAAGCCCAGTTCCCCTTCTTGGGCGAGATATTTTACCGTTTAAATACATACATATATATATATATATATATATATATATATATATATATATATATACATCCAGGATATATATATATATATATATATATACATCCAGGATAGGTAAGTTGTCTTCCACTTGTAGAGACAGAAATAAACCCTGAGGTATGGGCGACTGAGGGTAAGATAGACAGAGCAATTAAAGCTGCTCCAGTACAGATACATCTCAGAGATCCTACCGTTTTTCCTCACCAGAGATAATACCCTCTAAAACCTGAGGTAAAGAAGGGATTATTGCCTATAATTAACAATCTAATAAAGCAAGGCTTGCTTAAGGTCTGCAATAGCCCATGTAATACTCCAATCCTGGGAGTTCAAAAGCCTAATGGAGATTGGAGACTAGTACAGGACCTAAGATTAGTAAATGAAGCAGTAGTGCCCATCCACCCAATGGTCCCTAACCCATACACTCTTCTCTCTCAGATCCCAGAAGGTGCTAGTTGGTTTTCAGTACTAGACTTAAAAGATGTTTTCTTTTGCATTCCTTTACATCCAGATTCCCTGTTTCTCTTTGCCTTTGAAAATTCTTATGGTCAGGCCTCTCAGTTGACATGGACTGTTCTTTCCCAGGGATCTAGGGACAGCACTCACCTCTTTGGACATGTGCTTTCTCATGACTTGGCATGTTTTGAATACTCCCAGGCCACCATATTGTAATATGTAGATGATATACTAGTATGTGCTTCTTCAGAAGAACTTTGTAGCCAAGGCACTCAGACTCTGCTAAATTTCCTAGCAGATAGAGGTTATAAGATTTCTAAATCTAAAGCAGAACTTTGCAGCCCTGAAGTAAAATACTTGGGCCTTATTATATCTAAAGAAACTCGGAAACTGGGAAAAGAAGAATTAAACCAATTCTTTCCTACCCACAGCCAAAAACTCTAAAACAACTTAGGGGATTCTTACAGGTTTTTGTCATCTTTGGATAGCCGGATATGGTGAAACTGCACTACCCCTCTATCAACTTATAAAAGAAACCCAAAAGGCAAAAACCCATATTTTAACCTGAGAACCCAATTCCCAGGCAGCTTTTAAACAGCTCAAACAAGCCTTTCTAAGTGCCCCAGAATTGAGCTTGCCAACAGGACTAAAGTTCAATCTATATGTTGATGAAAGGCGAGGCATAGCTTTAGGAGTGCTTACACAAGATAGAGGACCTGTTTAACAACCTGTAGGGTACCTCAGCCATCAGTTACATCTTATAGCAAAAGCATGGCCTGCATGCCTCAGAGCTGTGGCTGCAGTAGCTCTCTTCGTGCTGGAGGCATCCAAACTGACCTTAGGTAAAGATCTTATCATATATACACCTCATAATGTGGTAGGGCTTCTTTCATCTAAAGGGAGCTTATGGTTATCAGACAGTTGCCTTCTTAAATATCAGTCTTTACTCTTAGAAGGACCAACTATTCAAATAAAGACATGTTCCTCCTTAAATCCTGCCACCTTTTTACCAGAAAAAGAAAAAGTTGAAGCTGATAGATGTAATTGTGAACAGATATTCTACACTCATATGCAGCTAGAGAAGATCTATTAGATACACCCCTTATTAATTCTGACCTGATTCTCTTTTGTGATGGCAGCTCTTACATAGAAAATGGGATAAGAAAGGCAGGATATGTAGTAGTGACTCTACACCAGATGCTAGAGAGTTCTTCACTTGCACCTGGCACTAAAGCAAGCTAGCAGAACTCATAGCTTTGACCAGAGCCTTAGAGCTCAGTAAGAGACAGAAGGTCAATATTTACACATTTTCAAGGTATGCCTTTCTAATATTACATGCCCACGTAGCTATATGGAAAGAGAGAAACCATATAACCGCCAGTGGATCTCCCATAAAATTTCATAAAGAAATAGATAAGGTTTTGTCATCTGTCTACCTGCCCTCAGAAGTGGCAGTTAATCATTGTAAAGGACATCAAAAAGGAGATGATGAAATATCTCATGGTAATCATCTAGCTGATATAGCAGCAAAAAGGTTGCACAAAAACAAAAATTATTAAGTCTCTACATCAGTCCATTCACCTAGGAAGGGACAAGATGCAACAAATGGCCTCAAGACTATTCCTAGGAAAAGAACTTGTTTAGACAATAAAGCAGATACTTAAGACATGTGAGCTCTGCCAAAAAAATAATCCTCTTAAATGAACTGTGATTCCTCTGGGGAAGCAGAGGAATGGTAAATACCCAGGAGAAGATTGGCAGTTAGATTTTAATTATATGCCAAAAAGTAAAGGGCTCCAATACCTCCTAGTCTGGGTAGACACCTTCACCAACTGGGTTGAAGCTTTCCCCTGCAGAACAGAAAAAGCACAAGAAATAGTAAGAGTTTTAGTCTCAGAAATCGTCCCTAGGTTTGGGCTTCCTAAAAGTTTGCAAAGTGATAATGGGCCTTCCTTTAAGGCAGCAGTCACACAGGGTGTTTCTCAGGCTCTGGGCATTCTCTATCAACTTCACTGTGCCTGGAGACCTCAATCTTTAGGAAAAGTAAAAAAAGTAAATGAAATCTTAAAAAGGCATCTCCGTAAGCTAGTCCAGGAGACTCACGATGACTCCTCTTACTGCTTCTAGTCCTTATCAAGATAAGAAATACTCCCCAACCTCTAGGTCTTAGCTCATTTGAGATGCTTTATGGGCATCCTTTCCTCACTGATGACCTTCTTTTTGATAGGGAAACAGATGACCTACTAAAAGATGTTATTTCACTAGCAGAATCTTCAACAATTGACAGAAGCTCTCCCTAGAAAAGAGGGAGACACACATTTGCCAACCTGGAGATTTAGTACTGGTAAAGTCTCTCCCTTCATCATCCCCTTCCCTAGGACCAATTTGGTCCTATACTGTAATTATCTCGACTCCATCAGCAGTAAAGGTTGCAGGCCTGGATTCGTGGATACATCATACCCGGTTCAAGCCCTGGAAGCCAGAAACTGCTAATAAGAGTGAGCAACCATCTGAATACTCCTGCAAGCCCATTGAGGATTTAAAGTTTCTATTTAAAAGGAAAACGACATCCTCAGATAAGTTATCCTAAATACTATTGCTAGTTTATTTATTAATCACTTTACCCCTTGTAGGGGAATGTAATTCCTTTCTCAGGTGGGCACAGAATATGCAGAGTCACTAAAACAAACATCCTGGTGGATATGTGGGCTGATCCCTTTGTCTACTAGACAAAGGACTTCTGGACTTCCTTGGTGGGTATCCCCATTTCAAGGAGATGATTGGCACAAACTATAAGGTTATATTGAGGAGACACAACAGAGCTCCACTATTTATAGATCAGCCCATCATTACAAAATAACCGAGTAGCCAATTAATTATACTATTAATGACCCCAGACATAATCAAATTTTCTCTAGAAAAGTTACTAAAGCCTCTCTACGGGCTCTAACGAAACCCCTGTTAAGTAAAAATAAGGGCCCAATTATGAGAGATAATAATCACAGATATCAAAATGGTTACTTCCAGATATGGGATGAATATATATGGTTAACTCCAACCATAGGACACCTCAGTAGAAAAGCCCCCTTATGTTGGGAACAAAAAATCATTCCTATTCTAGTTGGCCCAACTCCACTAGATACTTGGGGTGGACATCCCCTGAACAATGTGTACACACAATAACATTACAGGCCGAGGACTGGTTTGCAACAGACTGGTTCAGTTGCCTGGGAATCAGATGGGCAGCCCCCAATGGCACTCACTGATCCTGTGGACCCAATTTATGGCCTTGGGTACCCCCTGGATGGATAGGAAGATACACATTAGGATTTGTGGGGCTGCAAGGCAGGAGTGTCAAAACCCAGGACAAACCCGCAAATTTACTGCATCTACATCGATGGTCTGGAAGTACATTTCATTGGTATGATCACTTGGCTTCCGCTTTTATTCCTTCCATTGGATTAGAAGATGTCATGCAACACATTGAGGCCTTGACCAACTATACTCAATGGGCCTTAAATGATACTACATTTGGTTTCTCTGCCTTAAATGAAGAAGTAAAATTGATGAGACAAGCCATCCTTCAAAACTGGATAACATTAGACATTTTAACTGCAGCCCAAGGGGGGTACTTGTGTGATTGTAAAAGCTGAATGCTGTATGTACATCCCTGATCCGTCCACAAATATTTCTACTGTTGTTCAAGACATCAAACGACAGGTCGATGCTATGTCAGATTCTGAAACACCATGGACCTTCTCCTTATCTACTCTGTGGGAGGCCATTATAAGTTCCTCTTGGTGGAAACAATTACTAGTTATACTCATAATAGTACTATTGACCTTGCTGTTTTGTCCATGTGTTCTTAATTGCCTTCTTACTTTTGTCTCCTCCAGACTCAAGGCAGTATGCCTATCTAAGATGACAATGCATGGAGTCTATCAAGGGCCTTTAGATACACCCTCTGCAGAGTGACCCTGACTGCTGCTACAACTACACCCATCTCCAGCTTGAAGAAGTTAGATCGGTCTTCACCCATTTGTCCCTCACAGAAGTTCGGGTACCTCTTTAGAGGGGGGAATATTATAGGTAGAAAAGCCAGCTATGTAGGCAGATAGATAGGACTAGCCTTTGAAAGAACACCAAAAAAAAAAAAAAAAAAAAAAAAAAAAAAACAACTTGGAGGTTACTGCTGCCAGAGAAAAGCTACCCCACCCATGTAAGATAAATAGCTCATTGAAACTCCAAACAGGCAGCCATCAGGTATTCCAAAGAAAGCACTGACCTCCTGGGGTGGAGGGATGACACTTTATATATTTTATATATTCTTTATATATTCTAGATAGTAGCCCTTTGTCTGAGAAACAGCTAGTAAAGATTTTTTTTTTTCAAATGTTGTTGGTTGTCTTTTAGTGGTGTCAGTGGTTTCTTTTGCTGGACCTAACCTTACTTTTGAAATGTTAGGTAGAACCGAGACTCTCTACGATCCTTAGCTACAGATAAAAGGTCCAAATACTCTTCATGATTAATTGAAAGAGATTGCTCTTGAAGGTATGAACGAAGTCAATCTCTCTGGAGAACCTACTCAGAGTATTGCTAAAGTTTAGCAGGGACCTAGTGAGACTTATACAGGTTTTATATCTAGATTAAATCAAGCTATTGAATGTTCTGTAGCCTGTGAACAGGCACACAACAATCAGAAGGACATTTGGCTTTAAAATGCTAATGTGGGCTATCAAGCTGTTTTACACCTCCACAAAAATCAAAGAAATATCTAGGATAAAGTTTTTTTTAAAGAAATACTAGGTCTCAAACTCATCATGGTAGCTTCTACATTTGCTGAATTTACAAAAGTAATAAAATGTATTATAAATGCAGAGAGAAGAGACATTTTAAGAAAGATTGTAAAAGTAAAAGGGAAAATAAAGAGGATTCAAAGCCTGTCCTCCTTGTGTATGTCTCAGATGTGGGATGAGGGTGAACTGGTCCAGACAATACCATCCTAAATTTGATAAAAGTGAGGATCCTCTTTGAAGTCACTTACAGTATAATGTATCAGCAAACCTCTCAGGAAAGGAACTGCCTCAAGCTCTCACAAATCCCAACCCAGGCAGTTCAAATTACAATGTCTTTGTAATTCAGAAAAACAATCCATCATATCACTGTTCCACTACTTCAGGGAGCATATCAGTAGCTATTCCTGTAGCTTGTGATTCTGTTCTTTATCCCAATTCTGTCCTGTGTCAGATCTCTGCAAATATTTTTGGACCCATTCATCCACAAACATTTGGGCTCATACTTAGATGATCCTCATTTGATTCAAAAGACATTTAAGTCATTCCAGGTCTTATTGACTCTGAATTTATTGGAGAAATTCAAATCATGATATCTGGTGATATAGCCTGGGATAGAAAGGGAGAGTGAATTGCCCCAATGTTACTTTTTTTCCTTTATTTCTATTGGAGGATCCCACAAAATGAGAACAGGGGGATTTAGTAGTACTGATATTGAAATGATTAATTTTGTTTCATATTTTTAGGCTAATGAGATGGCTTTGGTAAACATTGTGATGTGAAAAAAAATTTTCTCAGAATTTGTTGATTCTAGGGCTAATTTCATTATAGCCTTAGAGCATTGGCCTAAGAAAAAGAACAAGTTGTTCTATGGAAGACATAAGATCAGAAATAGTTCATAAAACTTATAAATGTCAACACATATATGTTTATAAAGGGACTAAGGGTCAAAAAGCTTCCATATGGCCTCATGTTTTAAATATTCCAGTAAATTTACAGAATAGAGATTTAATAAGTTAATAGGGAGCTCAGTTGATTTTACCTAATTATCCTGATCAAAGCCAACAAAACATAAATTGGATAGGTTATCTCATTGGGTAAAAAGTATCAAGGAAGACTGGAGCCTGCTGAGGAACAAATGTAATTTAATTGATGGAGATTTAGAACAAAATTAGTTTGGGTCACCTCCACCTTTAAAAATTGATTGGGAAAATGATTGAATCTGGGTCAATCAATGGCCTCTTACAGAAGTTTAATTGGAGGCAATATCACACTTAATTCAGAAACAATTAAATAAATCACATACTGCATTTTCTATAGGTATTTGAAACTCATCTATTTTTGTTATTAAAAAATCAGGTAAATGGGGAATACTTATATATCTTAGAAAGATTAATGATTCAACAAAACCCTTTAATGCCTTATAGCCTGGTTTGCTACCCCTGTTGTGATTCCAGAGGATTGACATATTAGTTATTGATTTAAAAGGCTCTTTTTATACTACTCCTCTATGTATCAAAGATAGACATGGTTTTGCTTTTACATTACCCTAAATTCATAATTCTGCCCCTGCCTCTCATTTTCACTGGTGGGTTTTATCCCAAGGGATGATGAATTCTCCTACTATGTGTCAAACCCTTGTTGAAAACGTCCTCCAACCTGTTTGTCTTACATTTCCTTCAGCTATAATCATCCATTACATAGGTGACATTCTTTTCACAGATAAAATTGTTGATCAGTTACAACTTGTATTCTCTGAAGTGTCTAATGGACTCTATCAGGCAGGACTTGTAATTGCACTCAATAAAATTCAAAGAATGTCTCTCTTCAATTATTTGGGCTATCCCTAACTCAGACAACTAAAAACAGATAGCCTTCTTACCTTCAAAAACTTTGGGCTTATCAATTTGGTCTGAGTCATTTTGGGAGTACTTAATTATCAACTGAAAAAGCTTTTTCAAACACTGTAGGGAGGTCATAATCTTGATAGTCCCTGTTCTCTGAAAAGTGGATATTCTGGCTACAAAAAAGGAATTACATTTAGTAGAACACCTAATTCAAACTTCTTTTGTCTTTTGTATTGTTAAAAACAAATTGCAGTTATAAGAAGCATTTCCTTTGAGATTAATTTAAAAGTTTTCTTCTGATTGATTCCCACTAGTAGTACTAATAGCTTCAGGTAAGTAGCAGGAAATGATTTAGCAAATGTCTTTCTAATGGTAAGCTTTTCATTACCTAATAGGAAAGCTGAGCTGTTTCCTGAGTTTCAAAAAGTTAGAGAAAGGGAAAAAATCACCCACAAAAGGAAGGCAGTCAAGATCACAGCAAACTTTTCAACATTAACACTATACCCAAGGAGAACCTGGAGTGAGGTGTTTCAAGTATTACCAGAAAAAAGCACCAACCTGGGATGGTGTATCCTGCAAACCTATGTTTCAGTATTGAGGAAGAAGTAAGATATTTCCATGAAAAAGAAAACCTAAAAAACTTCATAAATGTGATATTTGCACTCCAAAATATTCTAAACAATATCATGTAGAAAATTACAAACCCATGAGACCCAACAGAGTGAATTCACTTGGCAAACAAGAAACTGAATGGAATAAAAGGAGCAAAAGCAAGGAATAAAAGAACCAACAATAGGAAAACATGGCAGGCCTAAGTCTAAATCATTTCAGTCATAATAATTAATGTCAATAGACTCAGTGGCACAATTAAAAGACACAGGTTGGCAGATTGGATCAAGAAGAAAGAGCCTACAATCTGCTGCATACAGAAAGCACACATAATCTAGAACGAACCCCATAGAATGAAAATAAAGGAATTGAAATTAATTCTCCATGCCACAGGAAACTGCAAAAAGCAGGAGTAGCTATCTTGTTTGCAGATAAAATAGATGTCAAACCAAAACTGACTAAGAGAGACAAAGAAGGTCACTACATTCTTGTACAGGGAACAATCCAGGAGAAAGAAATAACAATCATCAATGTTTATGCACCAAACTCTAATGCTCCCAACTACATAAAACAAACATTAACAGACATGAAAAGCCAGATGACTACTATACAATAGTGGTAGAGGACTTCAATACTCCATTGTCACAAATTGACATATCAACTGGACAAAGAATCAATAAGGAAATACTTGATGTACATGACACTTTTGGAAAATATGGACTTAATAGATGCCTACAGAGTATTTCATCTCACAAAGTCAGAATATGCATTTTTTTTTTAGCTGCTGAAGGATCATTCTCCAAAATAGATCACATCCTAATTCAGAGAGGAAGTTTAAGTAAATGCAAAGGGTTTAAAGTTATCCTCTGCATACTCTGAGACCATAGTGTCTTGAAACTACAGCTGCATGGCAAAAAAAATTCCAAGATGCTTACAGACACATGGAAATAGAACAACACTCTGTTGACCAGCCAATGGAACACAAAAGAAATTAAAGAAGAAATTAAACAGTTTCTACAATTAAATGATGACTCCAGGGCAACATACAGGAATTTATGGGACACAATGAAAGCAGTTCTATGAGGGAAATTCATAGTAGTGAATGGCTACACCCAGAAATTAGAGCCAACTCAAATAAACAATCTAATGCTGAACCTCAAACCATAAGAAAAAGAGGAGCAAGATAATCCCAAAGCTCATACAAGGAAGGAAATTGTAAGGATCAGAGCAGAAATTAATGCAATGGAGACAAAGAGAATGATACGAAGAATCATTGAATCAAGGAGTTTTTTTTTTGTTTTGGTTCTTTGAAAAGATAAATAAAATCAACAGATCCTTAGCCAATCTTATCAGACAAAGGAAGGAAAAGACTCAAATCCTTGCTTTAGGAATAAAAATGGGGAAATCACCACAGATCCAGTGGAAGTCCAGAGGATATTAAGCATATATTTTGAAAATTTGTACTCCAAAAAGGTGGAAAATGTAGAAGAAATTGACAGATTCCTAGACACATATGAAGATCCAGAGCTGAACGAAGAAGATATAAAAATGTTGAACACCCCAATATCAACCATGAAAGTGAAAATATAATTTTAAAAATCTATCAACAAAGAAAAGTCTTGGTGCACATCGCTTCACTGCTGAATTCTACAAAACTTATAAAGAAAAGTTAATTCCACTACTTCTCAAATTCTGAAATCAAGAGAGGCAGTACTGCCAAAATAATTCCTTGAAGCAACCATTACCTTGATACCAAAAGCAGAGAAAGACCCAACCAAAAAAGAAAAAATACAGGCCAATCTCTCTAATGAACATTGATGCAAAACTCCTCAGTAAAATATTGGAAAACAATACAGTAAGTTTTCTAGATAATCATAAACCCTGGATAAGTTGAATTTATCTGAGGGATACAAGGCTGGTTTAACATATGTAAATCAATAATGTAATATACTATATTAACAGATACAAGGACAAAAAACTTGTGGTCATCTCAATAGCTGCAGAAAAGTCATTGGAAAGAATTTAACACCTATTCATGACCAAAATCCTACAGAGAATTAGAATTGATGCACTTTTTCTCAAAATAATACAAGCTATTTATGAGTAATCAACAGCTAACACCATACTAAATGGGCAAAAACTGAAATATTTTACACAAAGATCAGGAATGAGACAAAGATATCCATTGTTACCACGCTTGTTCAATATAGTGCTGGAAACATTAGCCCCCATAATTAGGTAAGACAATGAAATAAAAATGTATAAAGATAGGTATAAATGATACAAAGATAGGAATAAATGAAACTGTCATTGTTCTCCCACGATATGATTTTCTATATAGAATATCCCAAAAAGTCAGCCAAAATACTGCTAGACTTAATTGCCAAATATAGTAGTGTAGCTGGATACAAGGACAATGCTCAAAAATCAACATCCTTTGTATATACTAACAACAGACTGAGAGATAAATTGGGGGGGGGGGTCATTCCCTTTAACAAGAGCTTTCAGAAAACTGAAATATCTAGAAATCAATCTAACAAAAGAGGTGAAAGCCTCTACTCTGAAAACTACAGGACTCTGAAAAAGGAGATAGATGATGAAATCAGAAAATGAAAAATGGCCCTTTTTTCCTGGGTAGCGAGAACCAACATTGTCAAAATGGCTTTACTCCCACAACTACTATATGGACTCAATGAAATTCTGATTAAAACCCCAACAGCATATTTTACAGACTTTTACAGAGAAAACAATCAAAAATTCTTCAGGAACCACGAGGCCTAAAATAACAAAAGTAATTCTAACCAACCAGGACATGGCAGAGGGTATTACCACCCCCAACTTAAAGCTGTACTATAAAGCCACTGTGATTAAAAAAAAAAAACCTGCACACCACAATGCTGGGCATGGTGGGTCTCACCTGTAGTCCTAGCAGTCAGGGGGCAGAAGTAGAACGATTGCTGAGTTTGACACTTGCCTGGGCTACATAGTGAATTCAGGAAGGAATAAATTACAGTGTGTAAGAAAAATGAAAAAAAAAAAGAGGAATTTTGACAAGCAATAAGGTAGAACACTTGGGAGGAAAAACAAAGACAAGCAAGAAGTTACAAAGTGTGGCTGCTGCCCTGTGGGAAGTACTGTGATGTGTGGCTGTGGGTGCGATTCCAGAGTGCTTTGGCCCTGAGGTCTCCTGTGACTAGAGTCAGAGCAGAAGGCCACATAAACTGCATCTTTTTATCTTCCAATACTGGGTAAGTGCTGATGCCTCATGCAGAGCCCAGTGACATGTGGGCCTTGGTTCCACTACATATTGTTCCATCTGGAGCACTCCTGTGGCCAGGGCTAAAGCAAAAGTCTGTGGAAACTACATTTACTTTTCTTTCCATAATAAGTAAGCCTTGCTGATATGCAGGGAGTCCTGTTACCTGTGAGCCTGGGTACCATTCCACAGTGGTTCAGCCCTGAGCTTTCCTTTGACAAGCGCTGGCAAAGACACCAGTGGGAACTCCATCTACTTGTCTGACCGACAAGGTAAGTGCTACTGCCATGCAGAAATCCTTCTGACATGTAGGAATGGGTGCCATTTCACAGCACTCCAGCACTAGCCTCCACATTAGTAGCAGAGGAGGACAAGCCCATGGGAATCTCATCAACTGTCAGTCCATATATGACTGGACTGGAAGAGCCTCCAGAGAATCCATCTACTTTTCTGTGCACACTGGTGGAGATGCTGAGATCTATGCAGAGGCCATTAGTGGATTCCTCTTCTCTGTCCACCACATGAAAAAAAAATCCTCTGTAAGAGTAAGGGAATCCTGTTGGCTACAGATATCAGTGAGTTGGTGAAGTCAGATCTATCTGTAAGATCCCAGATTCTTGCACAGTTTAAGCATTTCATGTGTTCTTTGAACATTATAGCCAGAACCTAGACAAGGGATGATGGTTTTCTCTTTGTAACTAATCAACTCCAATCTGAATTATACTGCCCATCATATCTACAACAGACAATAGCTCCATGGCATGGAGGACTTTTGTGTACTATTTTTGGTTTTTCTTCTTGTTCTTGTTCTTCTTGTTTTTGTTCTTCCTCTTCCTCCTCCTCCTCTTCCTCCTCCTCCTCCTCCTCCTCCTCCACCTCCTCTTGTTCTTCTTCTTGTAATTATTTTATTCTTTTTTCTGACCTAACTTTCATTTCTCTATTCATTGTGGCCAAGCCTGTCCACTTGTGTTGTGTGTGTGTGTGTGTGTGTGTTTTCTACTTGAAACTGCTCTTATTTTTACATAATGGGGAAATAATCTCCTGTTTGTCTTCTGGTGCAAGGACACACATTCTTCTTTTGTTCCTTCAACCTCACCTGTCCTCCAGCCAGAGTCAGTTTCCAGAATTTAATTCATTTCAGTCATCTTTACTCTCTTTCTCTGTACTATTTTAGGAGGATGAATAATGCTTTCAGTAGTTCTGCTGTTCTTAGTTCATTCTGTCTTATATTTGCTCATTTTTCTCTAGTGTCTACCAGCTTCCCAAAGTCTGTATGATCTTTATATATCCTCTAACTTTATTTTTAATCTCTCCTACTTTTATCTCTCAACCTCTCCAACTCCACAATGACCTTTTATTTTCAAAGGGTGTGCTGCTATTGTGAAGGACATGTATGTTGTCAACATATTTCTGGTTAATCCTACATTTTGGCCTATGGTCACAGATATAACACATGAAATTAAAAGTATCAGAATTGTAATAGCCAAAGCTTACCATTTCCTGTGCTGTGTTCTATGTTGTTGATGATGCTGATTGTAGCATATCAACTAAGGTAATGTGAGAGTTCTATTCATAGACATGGTGTGCTAAAACTGAAATCAGTCAAGGACCATTACAAATTCAATGAGCATAACCCAAGAAGTAGTCATCTAAGTGTTGCAAATGTTAAGAAAAATGTGACCTGCACTAAATATGTCCAGAGAGCAAGCCAGGAATTAAACAAAAATCATTAGCAGTGACAAAAAAAATAGAAATGAGAAAAAGTTCAAAAGTCACATATAAAGATCATTACCACAGGGGAAACAAGGAAAAGTTGGAATAGAGCAAACTGAGCTCAAATACCAAGAATCTCTGAGTCAGTCTGAAAAGATGATCTTGTGAAATGGAAATCATAAATAATTTTTCAGATAAAAACAGGGAATGTCCTTAGTGGAATAGATGATGATCAACATTAAAGAAGAAATAAGGAACATGATACAATCTCAGCTTATGAAAGTAATGGAATCTGACAAATAGCTACAGGTAATTTTCCAGGAGATGAAAAGCTCCAATAAAAGTTTGAAAAACAGGATGAATGAATGTGAGCACTGAATATCAGACCTAGAAGACAGGATTTCAGGCAGTGAACAGGAAATGAATAATATATGGGAATAGTAAGGGACGATGAGAAATCAATCCAGCAGCTGCTACATGATGCAAAGAAGAATAACATAAGAATAATTGGAGTCAGTGAAAAAAATAGGACACATTGTTTTACACACACATATGTATATATGTGTATATATAAAAGTGCATATATTATACATATACATACATATACATATATTATATAAAGAGTTCACAGCCAGATATGATGTCTCATGACTGTTATCCCAGCAGTCATGAGGCAGAGGCAGGAGAGTTTCAGAGATCAAGGTTCAGGGCAAGCCTGAACTACAAAGTGAGATCCAGTCTCAAAAACAAAAAGTGTTCACAGATGTAATGGCAGAAAACTTCACAGGAAAAAGAAAAGAAGGTGACCTACAGATAATTGAGGCACATAGGACTCCAGGTGGTCAAGATATAAATATATGTACAGCTAAGCATTTAATAATTAAGATTCCAGAAACCTAACAGAAGAATGAAATATGGAATGCAGTCAGAGAGAAGAAATAACTCAAATACAAAGGAAAGCCAATGAGAATCAAATACTTAAGTCATGGGACCCTGGAGTGAAGTATTTAAAGTTCTAAGAGAAAACAACTTCCAACCTAGATTAATGTATTCTGAGAAAGTATCCTTCAAAACATCAATGGGCAGGGGCTGGAGATTTAGCTCATTGGTTCCAGTTCCTGCCTAACAAGCGCAAGGTCCTAAATTCAACCCTTGGTAACTACATACAACAATACTAGGTGTGGTGCGTCATGCCCATCATTAAGTTCTAGTCTTCCATGAGTCAACTGCACATAGCAAAATAATAATTAGGTAGAAATGAGGCTTGGAGAATAACGAACATGGGCCTGATCTACTCTGGATACCAGACCCCAATTTGAAAACATTTTTCCTCCCAGATCCAAGCTTGCTCTAACTTTCATTCCATATATTCCAAAAGACCCATGAGAGGGCAGGCTAAACATGAACAGTAGCCCTAGAGAAGCTATGTAGGTTAAGATCCCACAGAGCAGGGTGGACTCACGCAGTAGGGAAGTTATATAGATTCTGCCCTGAGGCATCACAGCATGTGGGACCACCACCTAGTCCTTGTTGCTACCAGAGGTGAAGTTGACTTACATCCAAAGTCTGTCTGCAGGCATGGCAGGTCACAATTTTGGTTGTACAGTTATTTCCCCCAAATAAGATTGTTCCCAACAGAAAACAATTCTCAATGTGACAGGAGACCACAAAAAAGCAGAACTGGCTCTCTTATTTTCAGATAAAGTAGATTTCAAGTCAAAACTAATTAAGAGAAACAAAAAGTATACTACATTTTCATATAGAGAAACATACAACAGGAACAAATGACATTCATTAATATTCATGCACCAAATTGTAGTGCATGCAACCAATATAAAATATATTAATGGACATGAAAAGGCAGATAAATACTAATACAGTAGTAGTAGAATTCAATATCCCACTGTCATAAATAGAAAGTCCAACTGGACAAAAAAAAATCAATAAGAAAATATTCAAAATGAGCAAAACTTTTGAACCTATAGACTTAATATAAGTCTATAAAATATTTCACCCCACAAACTCATAATAGCATTCTTCTCAGTTGCTCATAAGCCACTTTCTAAAATAGACTTCATGTTGGAGCATGCTTATGAAAATTCAAAGAAATTTCAATGTTCCCTATATATTGTCAGTGTGAGATTTATATGACCAGAGTTAATCAATGTTTAACCTACATCTGTCCTTTTTTCTTCTGAAACAAATAGAGTTTTGAGAGTGTGCCTTTTCATGTAACTGCAACTTCCTTCTCTAAAACATGCTGGTGCTTCCCCAAAGTAGATAAAGATTGTAGAGATAATTTTAAGACCTGTTTTATTCCACAGCTACCCAGTGATGTTCCACCTTTGACCCTTTATCTGGTTACCTGTTTTATCTGAAGCTGGCCTGTGTTGTTATGCCCTTGACCCTTTACCCTATTCCTGTCCTAAACTTCTCTACATGTGACTGATGTAGTTTCAATGCAGTGTTTCATGTCATTAGGAATTGGAGTCCATGTGTGTGAATAAACTTCCACTTAAAAAAATCTGAATTTCTTTTCTTTTTTTTAAAAACTGGTACATATATTATTAGTACATTGTATATAAACATCACAATTATACTCCATATTGAGAATTTGCAACAGTATATGACATAACAATTCTCATTTTGCCCCTCCCCTACTCACTCTACCTCCTCCCTGTCCCCATATACACAAACATTGGTTCCTTTTTTACCATCATTTTTTTTTCTTTCTTCATTGTTTACCATTAGAGCCCATTTCCCTTTGAATATTTACTATTTCACAATATTGATCATGAATTCTAGAACACATTTATAACTTCAGTTTCTCATACCAGAGAAAATATACAATATTTGCACATCTGTGACATATTTATTTCACTTACAAGTATGTCCTGAATGTACATCCATTTGAATATAAATGATCCAATCTCATAATTCTTTATGGCAGAGTAATACTCCATTTTATAAAAATCCCACATCTTCTTTATCCAGTCCACAGTTGATAGGCATTTGGGTTGTTTCCAAGATTTAGCTATCACAAATTGAGATGCTATAAACATAGGCACAGATATATGTGTGATATTAATCTTGTATTTCTTTTGTGTATATCTTCAGCAGAAGAATATCAGGGTCAAATGCAACCTCAAATCTTAGTTTTTTGAGGAATCTCCACACTGATCTCCATAATGGTTGTACTAGTCTCCATGCCACCAGCAGTGGAGAAGTGTTCCCTTTTCTCCCCAACTTCATCAGCATTTGTTGCTGGCTAATTAAAAGAGAGCAGCCAATCTTTGTGGAGTGAGATGAAATCTGTTGTTTTCCTCTACATCTCTCGAATGGTCAGTGACATTGAGAATTTCTTCATGTACTTCTGAGCTGCTTTTACTTCTTCCTCTGAAAAGTGTCTGTTTAATTCAGATGCCTATTTTTGAACTGGGTCTTTAAATGTGGGTGAATGATTTGTATAAACACTTTATATATTCTAGATAGTAGATTTTTGTCTGAGAAATTATTCATGAAGATTAATATCTGTTGTGTGTCCCAATGTAGAGTTCTCTCTCACTCTGTGGCATTATACTCAGACCACAGCAATTTGAAATTTGAAATCAATAGCAAACAAAATTCCAAGAACCTCACAAACACATGGAATTTGAACAACATTTTGCTGAGCAACCAATAAGTTGCAGAAATTAAAGAAGAAAGTAAATAATTTTTACAATTAAACAATAATACCTCTACATCATACAGAAATTTATGTGACAGAATGAAAAAAAATTGTTTGAGAAATTTTTTTTTGAAAGAGGGTCTAACTTTGGATTTCATTCTTTCCATGAGCTCACTACATAGTCCAGGCAAGTCTCAAGCTCACAGCCTCTGCCTCCTGCCTCTGGCTCCCAAATGCTGGGATTATAGTCATAAGTAATGATACCTGTCATTGTGGTTTGTGGTATTGATTGCTCATGAGCCTGGGTCACGATGCTTATATTGCTATATGTGGTTACGAAGAATCTGACCAGGGACCTTGCCCTTGCTAGGCAGGTGCTGGACCCACTGAGCTAAAGTTCTGGCCCTTGGAGACAATTTATAGCAGAGAATATCTATACAACTAAACAGAGTGCACTCAAATAAATAACTTAATGCTAAACCTCAAACACTAGAAAAGGATGAGCAGGATAAACCCAAAATTCATACAAGGCAGGAAATTATAAAGATTACAGTAGAAATTAATGCAATGGAAACTATATGAATGATATGAAAATAAAAGAATCAGAGGTTGGGTTTTTTTAATTGAATTCTTTCTTGGTAAAATTTATATTTATCTAAAAATCACATATAATATTGGGAGATTTGTACCAGTATATGCCACAAGTTAATTCTCATTTTTACCCATATCCCTAACAACTCCCCCCTCCTCCCCCTTTATACATGCTCTTTTATTTTCTTTCTGTATCATATCTATTCCTTCCCCGCATCACATTCCCACACCAAGTTTCCTATAGAAATATTCCACTCTATAAAAGCTGTCCTACTTTCTAGAACTCATTTGCATCTATAGGTGTTCATGCCAAAGAGAAGAACCAGATATTGTCTATCTGTGATCTATTGATTTCACTTATTAGTATATCCTCCAGATGTCTCCATTTGCACCTAAATGGATCGATCTTGTCATTCTTTATGGCAGAGTAATACTCCATTTTGTAAAAAAAAAACAAAACATATCTTCTTTATCCACTCTTCAGTTGACGGACATTTGGGTTGTTTCCAAGATTGAGCTATCACGAACTGAGCTGCTATGAACAAGGGTGTACATCTGTCTTTCCAATGTGAGTTTTTAAGTTCTTTTGGGTATATTCCTAGCAGGGGTATAGCAGGGTCAAATGGGACCCGGAGTCCTAGTTTTATGAGAAATCTCTACACAGATCTCCACAATGGTTGCACAAGTCTGCAATCCCACCAACAGTGGAGAAGGGTTCCTTTCTCCCCACAGCCACGACAGCATTTATCGTTGGTTGACTTTGTGATCGCAGCCATTCTTTGTGGAGTGAGGTGGAATCTCAATGTTGTTTTCATTTGCATCTCTCCAATGACCAGAGATGTGGAGGATTTCTTCATATGTTTCTTGGCTGCTTCGATTTCTGCCTCTGAGAAGTGTCTGTTCATTTCAGTTGCCCATTTTTGAATTGGGTCTTTAAACTTGGGGAGGCTGATCTGTTTGACTTCTTTATATATTGTTGATAATAGCCCTTTTCTGATACACAGCTAGTAAAGATTTTTTTCCCATGTTGTTGGTTGTCTTCTAGCAGTGCCAGCGACTTCTTTGGCTGTGCAGAAGCTTTTCAGTAGGATGAGATCCCATTTGTTGATTCTTACTGCTAGTTCTTGTGCTAGAGAAGTTTTATTCATAGTCTCTGCCTAAGCCAATGTCTCCAAGAGTTTTACCAAGCCTGTTTACCAGCAGGCTTATTGTTTCTGTTTTAATGTTTAAGTCTCGTATCCACTGTGAGTTTAGTATTGTGCATGGTGAAAGAGATAGATCTAGCTTTAGCTTTTGGCAGGCTAAAGCCCAGTTTTTCCAGCAACATTTGTTAAAGAGGCTGTCTTTCTTCCATTGGGGATGTTTGGCTCCTTTGTCAAAGATAAGGTGGCTTAGTGTATCTCGAGTTGTTTCTGGGTCTTCTAATCTATTCCACTGGTGCTTGGGTCTGTTACTTTGCCAGTACCATGCAGTTTTTATCACAGCGGCTTTATAGTAGAGTTTTAAACTGGGGATTGTAATACCCCCTGCCATGTCGTGGTTGTTTAGAATTGCTTTTGCTATTCTAGGTTTCTTGTGGTTCCAGATGAATTTTTGTATTATTTTCGCTAGCTCTGTGAAGTATACCATTGGAATTTCAATTGGAATTGCATTGAATCTATATAGTAGTTGTGGGAGTATAGCCATTTTGATGATGTTGGTTCTCCCGACCCAGGAACAAGGGATATCTTTCCACTTTCTGGTTTCCTTTTCCATCTCAGTTTTCAGCGTCCCATACTTTTCAGAGTAGAGGTCTTTCACTTCCTTTGTTAGGTTGATTCCTAGATATTCCATTTTTCTGGGTGCTACTGTGAAAGGGATTGCCTCCCCAATTTCCCTTTCAGTGAATCTGTTGTTTGTGTAGACAAAGGCTGTTGATTTTTGAGCATTTACCCTGTATCCAGCAACACTACCAAATTTGGTAATTAAGTCTAGCAGTCTCTTGGTTGAGTTTTTAGGATCTTCAAGATAGAGTATCCTATCATCAGCAAATAATGCCAGTTTTACTTCTTCGTTTCCTATCTTTATTCCTTTTATATCTTTGTCCTGCCTGATTGCTATGGCTAATGTTTCCAGTACTATATTGAACAAGAGTGGTGACAGGGGGCATCCTTGCCTTGTTCCTTACCTTAGTGTAAAAGGTTTCATTTTTTGCCCTTTGAGTATGATGCTGGCTGTTGGTTTCTCATAAGTAGCTTGTATTAAATTGAGATAAAGTCCATTGATTCCAATTCTCTGTAGGGTCTTGATCATAAATGGGTGTTGGATTTTGTCAAATGCCTTTTCTGCATCTATTGAGATAATCATATGGTTTTTGTCCTTGAGTCTGTTAATATAGTGTATTACATTGATTGATTTACGTATGTTGAACCAGCCTTGTATCCCTGGGATAAATCCGACTTCATCAGGTGTATGATTTTCTTAATAACTCTCTGTATTCTGTTTGCAAGTATCTTATTGAGGATTTTTGCGTCAATGGTCATTAGAGAGATTGGCCTGTAGTTTTCTTTTTTGGTGGGATCTTTCCCTGCCTTTGGAATCAAGGTGGTGGTTGCTTCAAGGAATGATTTGGGGAGTACTGCTTCCCTTTCAATTTCATTAAAGAGATTGAGAAGAACTGGTATGAACTCTTCTTTAAAAGTTTTGTAGAATTCAGCAGTGAAGCCATCAGGACCAGGGCTTTTCTTTGTTGGTAGGTTTTTTATTATATTTTCAATTTCCCCGATTGATATCGGATTGTTTAACATTTTTATATCCTCTTCATTCAGCTTTGGAAGTTCATATGAGTCTAGGAATCTATCCATTTCTTCGAGATTTTCCATCTTCTTGGAATATAGATTTTCAAAATATGTGTTTATGATCCTTTGGACTTCTTCTGGGTCTGTGCTGATTTCCCCATTTTCATTCCTTATAGCATGGATTTGAGCCTTTTCCTTCC
>PVIC010017244.1:0-27393 GCA_004025085.1 Thryonomys swinderianus | reverse complement strand
TCTGAGTAAGTTGACTTTGAATTTCTAAATCAGCTCAGCAAATTATCAGTTAGCAATGCTGAGTTTTCCAATTCATTACCAAGACTCCTTATTCCATTTATTGGGGCCTTTTAAATTTTTGTTCAGCATCATTTGTAGTTTGCAATGTACCAGCACTGAGTGTGTTTTGTTAGATTTATACTTATAAATTTCATTTTTGTCATAAATTAGGTCTTTAAATTTCAGTTTCTTGTTGTTGCTAGCATCTCATTAGCTTATGTATTGACCTTGTGTCTGCAAATGTGCATACTCAGTTGTTATTTTCAGCCACCTTTTTGTAGATATCTTAGAATGGCTTTCGGTGGAAGTTGTGGAGAATGATGATCCTTCTCGCAACATTCCCAGTCACAGAGAGAAAGCCTTTATAATAACTCTCCCTTCAAGTTTAAAGCTAGCTCTAAAGTTTTACAGCTGCTTCCTTTAAAGTTTAGGAAATTTGCTTCTAATTCCACTTTGCTGAGAATTTCTTATCATTAACAGACGTTCATTTTATATGCTTTTTTTTATCTACTGAAATAAATGCATGGTTTTGTCCTTTTCTGTTATATATTGGTTATAATTATTCCTGAAAAGTATTATAAGAATCATACATTTCTGGAATAAGCTAGTCCTGATGTAGTAAACAATAAATGATCATAAAATATTTTCAAATAAAAAATACCACTTTCGCTCATTCATTTCTATGCAGTGTTCTTGTTGCTTTAAATATAGAACCAAATTTCAATTAGATATTACTCGATATTTAATCTAGCTTTCACATTAACAGTACATTTTCTCAGTTCTGGTTTCTCTGAAAAATTTTGTTATTGATATAATTTCTAAAATGATATTTTTCATGGAGAAAGAATTCAAGGTTGGCAAGTTTTAAAAACTTTTAAAATACCATTTTATTTTATTCTGGATCCAGAATGCTTGAGAGAAATACATAGTCATTCTGATCTTCATTCCCCTGTACACAGTGTCTGCTTTTTTTTTTTCAGGATTGATTTTCTCTTCATTATTGACTCATCACAATTTGATCTTTATGTGGCTGAATGTCTATTTTCCTTTTATTTATCCTTCCTGAAATTCATTGTAGTTTTTGGCTTATTGATTTATCAAATCTGAGAATTCTTTCAAATATTATTTACCCAAGTATTTCCTCTGCTTTGTCTTAGCCTTCTTGAATTGGAGTAATTGCTATTGCTCTGTCTACAATTCCATCGGTGTTTGTTCTTCTATGATACCTAACCTATTATTACCCTCCCTCAAAAAAGTGATTATTTCAATACTTTTCATATTTTAAAGAAGTTTCATTCAGTTTTGTGTGTTATTTTTGTTCATGTTTTCTTTTAAATGTTTTGATATATAAGTATATTTTAATGGAGGTTTTAAGGTCTATGTCTGTTAGCTCCAACATTCCAGTCATTTCTGGGTTCATTTTCATCAAAAGATTATATTTTTACTGTCTAATAGAATTGTTGTCTGCATGTCTAATAATTTTTGTTTGGCTAAAATCTGCAGTCTATAATTTGAATGGCTGTGAGTTTCACCTTTTTTGTCTTCCTATATGATGTTCAAATGCTTTTAGAGAGCAGACAAACCACAACTCAGTTTGATCCCTTCAAAGTTCTTTTTGGTTATTTTAGGATAGATCCATTTATTCTATGGATGATACAGCCTGCAACTATTGTGTGCTTCTACTAGGGCTACTACTTAGTTCTCTGCATAGAGAATGAGACTTCTCACTCAGAGTGTTTGAAAACTAATCTGCCACTCTGTGTGAACGGTGAGAGTTGTTGAGAATATATTGCATCAGTCATTCTTTGCTCGACCTTCTAAAATTTGCTGTTAGATTGCCAAATATTTTAGATGTAATACAGACTCTTTTACAATCACTAAATACTAAGTATTTAATGCCTACTCAGCTTCCAGTTAGGAAAGCTTTTGTGTTGTCATTGAAAGTCATTTTACCATTCAACACAGCCCTCTTGCATTGCTATTGTCTACTCTTGGAAAGAAACTTAAATTTCGGCTTCATTCTTGAGATGAAACTCAAGATTCCTCTTCTGACTGGAAATTAACTAGTATGTAGAATTCCCATGCAGACTATTGTTGCCATACTGCTCTGGATTTTGTCTTCATTCATGAAAACCACAAGTCTAGGCACAACTACGGACTGAAAGATAAGGAAAAGAAGCACTTCTTGAACATTTAGCCCTTGATTGATTGACATTTTATGTTTAAATGAACTTTTTAAAATTTCAAATGCTACTTCTTTCTTTTCTCTCTCTCTCTCTCTCTCTCTCTCTCTCTCTCTCTCTCTCTCTCTCTCTCTCTCTCTCCATCACAACTGGAGCATAGCTTTTTGTGGTTTCTCCATCTAGCCTACTCTTTGGAACAAGTGTACCAAGAAAAGAGCCACACTCAGCCTGAGGCTAGGGATGTTAAGCCATCCGTGGCATGACACAAGTGTTCAGATAAAAGGGTTCCTTGTTCTCATTCAGCTGTCCATCAATTGGAACATGTCTGTCATACCTATTGGACTTGAAGCTTCTTAAAAATTCAGAGACAAGATCTTAGGTATTCTCACACTCTTAGGTTACATCATTTCCTCTAAAGAAATGAATGAAAAGGAGATGTTTATTAGTAGTATTTCCTACCAGTGATGTTTTACCAAAATTCATAAAATTTACAGGGAAGTCAAAAGTATCTTTAACTCATAAGGTACTTATGAGAAATATTAGCACTAGTAGATCTGTATAATTTCAAATAACAAAAACCAAAACTTGCACAATTAAGTAATAATTTTCACATGAAAATTAGCAAATAAAAAAGTAAGAAACTATAACACAATTAGAGTATCACATAGAATTCATATATACAGATATCAGAGATATCTATGTCAGGTTTCTTACTACTTCTAGTTTTATGACTACTAAATTAATCAAACTGTGAATTTAATGTACTTGTGACAAAAACAATTGCAAATAGCAACAATGCAACTGTTCTTTAAATACCACATAGACACTCAGGGGATGAGGTATTGTAACAATTTCACAACAGAAACACTTGCTGTCATGACAAAGAGATCTAAATGCCATATTCCAACTTCATATAAATTAGAGTCAAGGGATGATTTTTCTCAAAACCAACATTTTATAGATTTGAGATTACTAGAAAATATCACTGTGTGCTATGTATTAAATTCTTCAGATTGTTTTATTGCTTGAAGTCATTCTAGTTGTATCCAGAGTATGAATCTGATGGAATATACCAGAAATCATTCCCATCGCACAAAGAGGTATTAGACTATTTACTATGTATAGCCACTGATATTACTTTGTCTTTATAGAATACTAAGAACTGAGAATCACCAGCGACCCTTAATTGTTATAGGAGCCTTGAATAAATCAATATAGCTCCTTTTCTAAGTGTTTCATAAGAAATATAACTGCACATTAGTAAGCTATATCAGCTGGTTATCTGTTTTGCCACAGAATCCTTTAAACCTGATGTTATCTCATTGTAGTTCAGAATCACTTCCCAGAAGAAGTAATAAATGTCATTTTCTGAGGACAGAGGTTATGTTCTGGGTGGCAATATTAGGCTCCATGAGTCTCAAACTATAGGGAATCAAGGCACTCACAAACAAGGAGAATGCTGAGGTAACACAGGTCCTCTAAATTCTATTTAACTTCTTGCAAGTGAATTCTCTGTTTTTGATTTTAAGACTTTATTATATCATAATTATGGTCCCATTTCTGAAGGTGTGAAAGTCACATATTTGAGCTGGCAAGCAAAAAATCTATATGAGATCAAGCATGAAGCACAAACAGGAACCCAGAGACATAAACAAAGCCCAGCACTGTCCAGTGACTGACTAAAATGAGGGCATTTGCAGAGTCTCAATGGATTTTTTCACATACCTCAAGGCACAGACAAAAAGCACAGAAAGACAGAACACCAAGGTTGTAAATCAACTAGGAAACTTACATACACTTATATTTCAATTCTCCAAAGTGCAAAGCCTTCAGCAAAATTATAAATGAGAAATATATGGCCACTGGCACTCTGCCAAATGGCTGTTGTAAGAAAGTTTCTCATGTTGGTGCTGGATCGACAGAGGAAACATCAGGTTGGAGAGCCTGTGGGAAAAGTATGATTCTTCCTCCAAGAATCAGGAAGCTGGTAAAGCAGGGCTTTTGTTCTTGCTCTTGTTCTTGTTGTTGTTTGTTTGCTTTTCTCTTAAGGATGTAAAAGAAATGGAATTGGAATGGAGCACTCAAAAGACAATGCAGCTGATGGGAATACTCTGTGCTTAAGTTCATAGGTATTTTCATATCGTTTACTCAATAACTGACATAGGTTTAATAAAAGTTCTCTGTATACACATAGCATTTATTTTTTAAAAATTCTTAAAAATGGCACAATATGAACCAGGAAAACTAAAATCAAGGATTTTGTTTTTAACAAAACATGAACAACTTTAAATGTATTCAAAATTAAGCTGCTTACAGTTCTATTAAGCATTTGCCGAGCTATTAAGCATTTGCACACATCATTTGCAAAATACTGTAATATCATGAGATTCTTAGAGGAAGTCCAAGAAATGTCCTGATTTCCAAACAAAAATTTAAAATGTATACAAAAATTATGCATATTTAATCAACTCTTAACAAAAGTCTACACTGGGTTAAAAAATGTTTTGTTCATAAAAAGGGGGAGAGATCTACAACCAACCATAAGGCATTGACTAGGATAAGTCATGTCCCAATAATTTCTACTCAGAAGAGTTTCACTGAGTCAATCACCAAAAGACCTTCTTCCCCAAGTGAATATTTTCAAGCAAGAAGGAAAATGATGCCCTGTATGAAGTATGCAGTCATATATACTCATGTTTCAGCAACAGATCTAGAACTGGATCTTACTCCTCTGGCATGTTTGATTTGTGTTTTTGCTTTTTTCTTGTTGCTTTCACCCCTCCCTAGCTGAATACCTGTATTTGTAACAACTGTCTGAACAAGGACATAACATTCTGGCAAATAAAAATGAGATAGACAATACATTGAAATGATGGCATAATTAAGATTCAACAGTATGCTGAGAAGGTTACACCATCATTAAACCTTCAAACCATAAAAGGTAAGATAAAATAAAAATTATAAAATTGCTGATTTGCCTATCACCTGTGTAAATAATATGAAGTAATAAATGGTGGTTGATAAGCCCACGTAGGTATGATTCTCAGGCCTGAGTTATCATATAACATCTAAATATTTTGTAAGTTTAGTGCAAAAAGCAATATTCTGGGACAGACCATCTGCATCACTTAGGACAATTTATCTAAACTTTCTGGATTCCCACTTCTACTGAATCCACATTATTATAAAATGCAGATTTCTGAAATTATTGAGTTACACCAGATCCCTCCTATTCTGTTCAATTCTGATCTGTTTTGTTCTGTTTTCCATATATACACTTTAACATATACCTACGTGCTCGTAGTTTTGTTCACAGAAAGGAAGGAGGACAGAGAAAGATCTAGAACCTTGGTCATCTAAGGAATTTCCACTTTAAAGTCCTGAAAGATAGCTCTGGGTGGGAAAGATGTAATACTTCTGTCTTTGTTTTTATTTACTCCCATTTATCTTAAGAGATGTTTTATAGAAGAGAGATCTTTTTTCTATAGAAACTATCTAGAGGTAAATTCTTTTTTTGGTACTGTCAGTGTTGAAAATCTTATACGTGATTCCTAGTAATAAGTGCAGGAATGATGATTTTTTTCATCAAGAATACTGCAAAACATCCTTTTTATATGAAATAGGTTGAACTTGACCTCTATGCCCTTTCAATTTGCTTGATTCTATTCTAGAATTAGATAATATAAAATAACACAAAATATTGGATCAAAAGATATAGTCTCCAAGTTAGCCTTGACTATCAATAGAAGGTTATATTTTTAAATATTAAATGTTTTATTTAAAATTTTTAGTATTAGAAAAAGGTGCACAAATACAGGTTACATTATGGTGGCTAAGGCAGTATTCTACATGAAAAAATCAAAACAAAATAAATTTATAATAAGTGTACTCACACTGAAGAAGCATAATGGTTGATATGTAATCCACACTGCATATGCAGAAAATGATATGACCACATACTTATGCAAAATAAATTATTTCCTAGAATACCAAAATGGCAACCATTCTCACTGTCCACTACCTTATTTCCACAGTAAGTATTTTCAGAGAACTTCCATATAACAGAAAAAGAATTGGCATGGCACTTAAAAACTACAAAAATAGAACCCAATTAAAAGCATAATTGTGATTCAATTTTGTATGAAATATACACAGTACAATTTAATAGTGTAAAAAAATTAAAGACAAAATACCACCCTGAATAATGGTTAAAACCTCATCATAGAAAATGCTCATCGTTTGTATACTAGTGATATAAATCTAAAAGATTTCATTGAAGTAGCAGGGAAGATATCTAATGAAGTCATTAAAATTGATTCAAAAATGTTGAAAGGGTGTAACTTGCTGTTCTATATTACCATGAATATTTTTTCTACTATTTAACTTCAGGACAAAGAATAACTTGAAGAAAGTGTTTCTGAAAATAAGGTCCAAAGGCTTAAAAGAATTTTAACATGGGCCCAGTAATACACAATTTTTTTTTTGTTTTGTTTTTTAGACAGAGTCTCACTTTGTAGTTCAGGCTGGCCCTGAGCTCACTATGTAGCCCAGGCAAACTTCAAACTCAGCAATCCTCCTGCCTCTGCCTCTGCCTCCTGAATGCTGGGATTACTGGTGTGAGCCACCACCTTGGGCACTGCGGTATGTGGTACTGATTGCTGGTGGGTGTGAGTCACCATGCCCAATATTGTTGTATGTGGTTACCCTGGATTGAACCAGAGACCTTGCGTTTGCTAGGCAGGAGCTGGAACCACTGAGCTAAATCTCTGGCCCAAGTAATACACATTTTTAAACACTTCCTTATTTGATTATTTCGCCTAACAGGAAGTTATTTTATGTTGTTGTTTTACCTTAAATGGCGACAGGCTGAAAATAAAATGAACTCCCAGAGATCACTGCAGATAGAAAAGCCATAAAATCCCTGACAAGTCCCATTCTGTCACAGCAGTGTCCTGAGACAGAGCATTAGAAAACAAGGACCTCAGACCGGTAAAGGGCAATGTTGGTGAGCCCATGCCCTTCCGCTCCACAGTCATTTTGGTCAGGAAGCTGCGACCTACCATCTGATAATCAAAACAAACAGCTGTGACGGCCAGAGTAATGATGGACTTTAAGAAAAGAGACCAGAGATGATCCCTTCCGACTGACAAATCTAAGGTGAAATAGAGGCTCTCCAATACATCCTTGTTCCACAGTGGAAGCCAAACAAATCAGGCCACCTTCGTCTCTCTGGATCGATGGATTAGCTCTTCTTTCCTCTTCTGTGTATTCCCTGTACCTTGTCTCAGCAAACCATGTTCAGGACAAAAAGATAGTGTGATCTTGGCATCGGTCACTGTGCCGCTGTGGAAAGGGACTTCTTGAAGAAGGCTCGTGGTGTCCAGCAGCCTGCAGTCATCTCGATGTGAATAGCTCGTGATTAAGGGCTCGGTTCATACTGGCAGCAGCAGATGTTGTCAGGGTTGTCTGAGCAGACAGCTCCCTGTCTGCAAACAAAGCTCCCATTAAAAGAAGGATTCTAAGAGTATCTTTCTTAGAGGATTATGTTCATTTAAATTTTTCTCCTGGCTTGTTCCTATAAGATTAAGGGTTGTTACAAAGACATGTCATGGAAATTTTCTCCTTCCAGCAGATGCCAGCGTTGAGTTGGATGAGGATTTCTAGATTTAAGGAGAGATTGGATCATGGCACACAATCGAGTCTTGTTACTTGACTCTGTAAACAATCAGCCTCCTTTATTATTTAACCATCAAGAAGCACTTTTTCCTTCTGTATAAATGAAGATGAACCTTAGAAGCAAGCTTCGTGCTTCTGACAAGACTGTGTCATACTTTTCACCCTCTGTAAAATATAACCAAAATAAACCTTAATAGAACCTCTTCCACATAAACAGCGAGAACCAGAAAATTAAAATATTGTGGTTTGGCAGCACATGGGCCTTAATGAAAGTGTGTACTGCATGCTTGATTACTTACTAGTCCGCGTCCCCTGATTATGCTCCCTGACCTCTTCTGGAAATAAATGCCTCCCTCCGCTCCTTCAGTTTTCCATATGACTTGAATATCAAGATAGCCAGAAATAAAAACAATTAATGTGATGTGAGGGAAAGTGGAATAGTTTGATTAGACATTACATATTTGGAAAAAAACCAAACTTTTTACTCCTTTCTTTTTTCTGAAAATGCACAGAAAGTATAGAATAACATATTCACACTGAAAGCTGAAGGAGTATTTTAGATTTGTTAATGATACTTACTTTTACCTTGTCCAGAATTAATAGACTTCCAGGAACCTACCACTGTGGTTACCCTTAGAGAAACTCAAACTAGCTTGGGGGTCTGACAAAACACAGAAGAGGATTCTTAACGTTCCTATTTTAAAATATGACAGTAAGGGAACAACAGATTATCACTGAACAAGTGTTTTATGGTGGCAACGTCCTTTATGGTCTTCTCTGTTCACTCATCATAGGTCAAGAGTATGAGATCTTTGGGCCGGAGAATTAGCTCAGTGGTTCTGGTGCCTGCCTTGCAAGCACAAGGTCCTGAGTTCAATCCCCGGTAACTACATACAATGCTGGGCGTGGAGACTCACGCCCACCAGCCATCAATACCACATACCACAATGCCGGGTGTGGTGGCTCACGCCTGTCATCCCAGCACTCGGGAGGCAGAGGCAGGAGGATTGCTGAGTTCGAGGCTTGCCTGGACTACATAGTGAGCTCAGAGCCAGCCTGAACTACAAAGCGAGACCCTGTCTCAAAAAAAAAAAAAAAAAAAAAGTCTGAGATCTTTGAGACTAGTTTTATGAGAAAACTCAGGCTTCATTCTTTAGCCATTAGTCAAGTTCATTGCTGAACTGTGAATCTGGGAATCACTTGAGCCAAAACTTGGCTCATGTGTGGGAACTGAGGCCCACTGGACTTTAGTGGTTCTCTTGATTCACACCCTGAGGAGAACCAGTACTCTAGGGCAAGAATTTCAAGTTTAATTTCAATTATTTGTCCTTAATGATCAAACCAGACTCACTGGAAATTATTTAAGCATAGACATGACAAAAACTAGTTAAAATGAACCTTATCCTCCGTACTGAATTTCTCTTCTTCTAAAGCAAGAAATATTCTGGTAAGGACTTAGGTTACTGAGTCAAAGCTGTTTTATAAAACATGAAAGTGAAAGAGTGAAGAACCTATCATCCAGTTTCAGTAGACGATATCTTTTTCACTTACATGCTGCAGCTCAGAAAACTTGCACTTCTACACCAATGCTTTTCTACTACCTGCTTCGGGGCAAATAAATATACCGTTCAAAAAAACTCCTTAGAAAAGATCTTAATCAAGAAAGATGAACTTTTTAGGCATTTATATTATCCAACTCTTATCTTTTTCGCTGCTCAAGTCATTAATAATATTTTTCACTGTTTTTGCATAGGTTGTAAATTAGGATGCTGATTTCTTATTTAAAATTTTTTGCGATTAAGAGCCCAAGTCTGCTGGTGAAGAGGCTCCAATCTGTTACTAATTAGCTATGTGACTTTAAGTAAATTATTTAATGGTGATGCGGCTTGATTTCCTCTTCCATAAAATGAACCATAGTAACCCTACCTGTTTGTGAGAGTCAAAGACATCCTTAGTGTGAAACAGCTTTATAGAATTAATAATACCTTCTGATTACAAAATGGTGGTGATGATGCTGATGATGATTAATAGACCATGAGCATGTGTGTTGGATGATCAGTAAGACTACCTCACCTCTGAATTCTGCCCTTTCTTTTGTAAGATGACCCTGTCAAGTCATCTGTCCTAGCATTGCTTGAGTCACATTTGACTCACAACTAGGATTTATAAGTTGCTTCTTGGTTGTTAATGCCTAGAATCTTCTCTCCCTGATTATGTAGAGTTACACATTTTCTCAACTCTTATATTTCTGTGGTCACTAAACAGTAGGTCCCCCATCCATCCCTCTCACCCCAAACAGATGTGAATTGGTCACTTCAGTAACCTTTGGAAAAACTAAAAGGGCAGTCAAGAAGATTGCCAAGGATGCACCTTAACATATCACAAATAATCACACGGTACTGAAGGGTAATTAGCCTTTTTCTCTTACTAATTTCCTCCACAGAGGGTGCTGAGGTCAGAGATGACACATATACAGTATTTGGTTGCATGATACTTCTTGACTGTGCTTTGCGAAGAGGCTGAGTCACCTATTTATATTTGCTGAAGTGACTAAAATTACAAACAAAAGTATCAGTTACTAATGCTTGTAAGAGTAAAAACTCTAGAAAACAGGAACTATCTGTGACATGAAACACCTGATGAGGAAAAAGAATTTTATGTTGTGACTTATAGTTTAAAAGCTAAAAGATTGGTTGAGTCTTGATCTCAAAAATAAACATTCTTCATTTCCTTTAGCTTCAATTTTATGCATACCTAATGTGTTAATATCCACTCATTCAAATTCTTAATATCATCATTAAATACAAAACATACTTGCTGGATGGGTGAAATGGTGTTAAAATAAATACAGAAATTTTCCCCAAAATCATTGATGAGTTCATAGTTTAATTTGCTTAATTAGCCTCCTTTCCTTTCACAAACAAACTCTGAGCTTCAAAAGTTAAAATTGATGTGAGGAGCCAGTCTTTTCTCCAATATTTGTCAGACTAAAAGGATCAGTCAGGAGTGATGGACAGCTTTCAAAATCAACATGTCTACAACTTGGTTCCTTTCCACTTTAGCCTGTAAATTTCCACCACTATAGAAGATAAAAGTGCTCTGTAAAGGCTTTTGCCTCATTACTGTGGACTTAGAAACTAAAAGGCCATATGTTATACTTTTAATCTTAAATGTCCCTCAAAGGCCCATATGTTGAAAGCTTGGCCGCCAACCTGGCCCTCCTGGGAGATGGTGGAAGCTTTGAGAGGTGGAGCCTAGTGGGAGGAAGTCAGATCATTGGAAGCCTGTCCATCAAGGAGATATCAGACCTGATTTCCCTGGGGTCCTGCTGCTGTATTTTGTTCCTGCTTACCATGAGGTGAATGGCTTTGCTCTACACAGGTTTCCTACAAAAATGCTCTCCCTCGGCACAGGCCCAAAAGTAGCAGAGGAATCCAACCATATCTGGACTATAAGCAAAAATGTATCTTCTTTCATTTAAGATGTTGATGTCAGGTAACTGTTACAGCCATGGAAAGCTGACTAACACACTGCTTTGTTACAAATTTTGCTTTGACACACAATAAAGGAAGTTCAGTACCTGTCCTAGAGCTCTCAGTTCTCCCACAAGGAATTTCCTAGAATCTTCAGGACCTGAGCAAATTTGTAAATGGTGTCACAGTGACTTATAATAATACCTCTAGAGGAAGACAACATTTTCAATTTTCTATACACTGAAAAAAAAAACTTCTCATGTATTTTCTCCAAAATGCATTGGCTTAAATTTTAACTAATGTATTCAATTCAAGAAGCACAAATTATCTTCTATTTAAACAGTGAGCTCTCTACTCTAATCACTGTTTTTTTATTGAGTATTTATTTTCTTTGTTTGCCTTTTCCCCACCCCGGTCTGCAACTGTCAGCCCTATTATAGGAGAAAATTATTTTCATTTCCTCTGCTTCTTTCCTGTACTTACTATTTCCTACAACCAAAGATTCCTGAATTAAAAACACATCAACAATTGATAACCAACATAAATCTTACTTGGAAATATCTCCAAATGCTTTTCCTCCACAAGTTCAAGGAATTTTCAGTGCTACTCATACTGCAAAATGAGTATAAACATGTACATAGAGGCTTAACTTATAAATGGAGGCATATGCTTATATTGATTCTGAGATTATTAACTACGATTGACTCATTAAGTAACTGTACTTCATTTACATCATAATTCACTCCAGTGCTTCAAGGTATGAACTTCACCATACAAGAAGAGTACATGGTACTAGTTACATTAAAGTTCTGATGCAGGAGAAAATTTTTAAAAATGTGTTTAAAATGATGTAATTGTATATGCTTTATAAAATTGCTACATAAAATAGATGAAACATTTCATATTAGTCTGTAAAATAGCTCAAGCTCATGGGCAGAGAAGCGGGCAGTTAAAGATTCTAAAAATCATTTTATAAACAAAAGATAAAGTCCATTAATCATTATGCATGAGAATTTTTGTGTCTAAATGAAAAGAAATGACTCATCCTCTCAAGCTAGTCAAAATGTTATTTCTACTCTATTAAGGAACAGATAGAGTCTGATTACAGCGTTCATACTAAATACAATAAGAAACATACCTCTTTTCTTATTTTCAGAAGAATATAATGATTACCTTATGTGATTCTATTGTTCCTCCTGGTACAGAAACTACGAAAGACCCCATGTCATTAGTCCTTTGGACCTGATTGACCATGTAGAATTTGTTATAATTCTATTAGCTTTGACACTTGAAAGTCACATTTCATGGGTAGGAAATCCTTTCCCCTGCACACATGCTTTTTTCTAGTAACCGTAAATGTATCAGGCTTTTCACGTACATGTTCACAGCCAGTCTTCTTCACACTGTCATACTAAACTGTCATCAAAGTGCTCAGCCTTTGCATCCATTCTTATGTGAATTGTAATCTTCGGGCAGTGCCAAACATGTACCCATTTCCCTGCCTTTTCTGTTCTTATTAGACATCCTTCTTCCAAACCTTGTACTTTCAAACTGTCTCACTAATTCTCTCTATATTTTTAAAACTGGAAATATTTTTAAATGTATTTTTAAAAATTTTATCATGTATTTTTTTTAAATCTGCTCCTTTAATGGAAGTATTACATCCATTTACACTGTATTATAAATTTAATAGCTAGATATTTCATCCTCTTACCCCAACAACACAAACACTTTTGACTCCATAACTCTTTTCAGGATTAACTGCTCTTACTTTTATGTATTTCCATGTATGTGTGTGTATGTGTTTGTACTGTATGGTGCAGTGAATATTCTGATGTCAATATTAACATTTATATAGGCAGTATTTTTACAGTAGCCCCTGTACGTACAATGTTCTTTGCTCTGCATTTCCACCTCCATCTCTTCACATTCTCCTAAAATAATTTTCCTTGTCCCTATAAAATATTCTTTAATAACCCTTGTTATAAGATGGTGTATCACAAATCTATTTTGATCCACTCTAAAAAGTAAAATATTTGAAAATATCTTTACTTCTGCTTCACTGTTGAAGAAAAATTTTAATGAATGCAAAACTATTTATTGTTATTTTCTTGTATTTTTATAAAAGCATCCTTCAGTTTTCTTCCAACTTCAATTCTTTCTGTGGAGGAGTCAGCAGCTATTTAAGAACAATCTCCCTTTTCTCTAGTTGCCTTAAGTTTTTTTCTTCTTCAGTTTTGATTTATACCAAGTTTATTATTATATCAATCTTAGGCACACATTTTCCTATTTCAATTTCATATAGTTCCTTGAAATTTTGTCTTGATACCTATGACTAGTTTGGGAATTCTGGATGATTATCTCTTCAAAAAATGCATTAGCCAGGCGTGGTGGCTCACGCCTGTAATCCCAGCACTCGGGAGGCAGAGACAGGAGGATTGCTGAGTTCCAGGCTTGCCTGGGCTACATAGTGAGCTCAGGGCCAGCCTGAACTACAATGCGAGACCCTGTCTCAAAATTTAAAAAAAAAATGCATCTACCTCATTTTCTTGCTCTTCTCTCCTCCACCCACTCTGGATAATCTGTCTTATACCTTCACTTTATATCTCTTTATGATTTTCATTCCTGTGGTTTCATTGCTTCAGCTTGGATATTTTTCTTAACTATCTTTCAGATTATTAATTATTCTTCTGTCCAACTGTGCCTAATTTGACATTAAATCTATCTAATGAATTCACAAAGAAGATAAATACCTTAGATTTTCCAGTCAATGATTTCCACTTAACATTGTGCTCTAAATTTAAAACTCTACTCCCTTTTAGCTTAGTAACAGTCACTATTATAAAGCCTATGTCTAACTCTCAGTGAGCTTATTTTCACCTATGGTACACTAGGGCTTTTTGTTTATGCTAATTTATCTTCTTGAATTATGAATCTTTTCTATATTTTATAACATATGTTTTATTTAATACAATAGAACCAATTTGAGAACTAGAAAGACACTACCTTTCTACAGAAAAGGTTTCCATTTGCTTCTTCCAAGAACTAACAGGCATCAGTGGTATCAGATAATCTTTATTCACGTTTAAGGACAGCATGCAGTAATTCATCTTTTCTCCTAGGGTGCAAGCCCTGAGTTTGCCTGCCTCCTGGCCTGTAGGCCATGCCTACCTTTTCAGCCTGAAAGAATGCACCGCCTGGTGATCTTCAGTCCTCCCTTCTAGGACTGTCATGCTGATTTTAGCTTCTCTCCTAAAGTTTTATTCTCCCCAGATCCTGCTTGATAAGTCTCCCTAGTTTTCTTAGCATATTGATTTCTTTACGAGTATTTGCAAAGATACTGAGTAATTCCTAAAGTTGTCCTTCACAGACCATTTGCTTCTAATTAGTTAGTTGACGAATAGTTGACTAATTAGCTGGAAATATTAATTCTAGACATCTCCTCAAGTCCAATTCAAACTTAATTTTCTCTAAAAAGCCTCTTTCTGACCTTTGCTGCTAGGCAGAACCCAATTCTACATTTCTATGTTCATATCTGCCATTTTGAAACACAGCTTAGATGACTTCTGTCACTGTGGAGATACTGATGGTGATAGAGATACAGATGGAGACAGACAGAGAGAGAAATGGAGATGCAGAGAGAGATGCAGACATAAGCAACCTTTTATAAGAAAAGATAAGAGAGAGATGTCATGGCGTAACTGTGAAGCATTTCCTGAAGCCTTTTGAATGGAGGGCTTCTCTCCCAGCACAGCAAGTTCCAAGGAGACCTACAGATAATTGGGGTGCTGACTGCTGCTGTGTCCATTGCCAGGTGAGCTATTAGGAGGCAGCAGGGTTGCTCGAGCCTGTCACCCAGCACTTGCTGAAGAACATATTCGGCCCCTGGCCCTTTGCTGCCTGCCCTTCTCCACCTAACTGCTGCGCAGGGACCAGTTCTCCTCTATTGCTGCTCAGACATTACATCTGCTGCCCTGCAGGCCGACAGCAACACAGCTACTCCCAGGGGATCAAGCCTCAGAAACAGCAAACTCAAATATACCTTTCCTTCTCTGAGTGGTGTATTTTAGATGCTGAAACCTGTAACACATTTTTTTATATTTTTGTCGAGAAGTCAAACAAGGACAAGGTGATGTATTCTTTTATTGTGACTTTTTCACATTGACTTTGAATTTTTTAGTATCCTGTCAAAACACAAGTCTTGAAAATTATAATAAAGTAACTGAATGCAATTGAAATTCATTGAGGGAAATTGTCTTCTCATTTTTAATAACATTTCCAAATCAAACTAACATCCTGTATGAAGTATTATATGGTCTTCTAAATCAGATGGAGGTAATTGCACCACTATAATTTTGCTTCAGGACTATCACCATTCTCTACCAGTTTACCAGAAGCACAGCTTCCACTCAGAATGAAAACTCTTTCAGGAAATCTGAAGAACACACCAAGATAGGAAGAACAAAATTTCCAATCCAGGTACACAAAATATAATCTGAAGGTACAAAAAATTAGACAAAGAAAAAAATATATATATATATATAATTTATAAATATACATATTTCCTCTTGTTTTCTTTCACAAGTGAGAGATATTCTGTGCCTTTTTCATTTGAATGCTTCTTAATCTGCTCCATTTTAGTTCTACTCCAGTTCTCATGAAACGGAGGGTGTGCTTCCCCAGACTTTCTGGGCTATACATGCTAACAGCTTATTTAAAACAAAAGCAAATTTGATATGGCTGGAGATGGATAGGGAAGTTTTATTTGGTGGAGAAGTGTTTTGAAAATTACATTACATGCTGGGGATTTGGCTCAGTGGCCCCATTGCCTGCCTTGCAAGTCAACGGTCGTGAGTTCAATCCCTTGTATTGCCAAAAAAGAAAAGAAAATCACATTATATGTTAAAACTAAGGCTACAACTTTAGAAGATAGAATAAGAATTTAAAAGTACAAGGAAAAGTAAATCATTAGATATAGTGACTTTAAAAATCCACAAAATGAGACTTCTAATTTAAAGCTGTATCCAATTAGCAATGCCTGACACAGCCTCATCCAAGTTATCACTAACGCAATTATGAAAACAAAAATAAAAGACCTAACAATACCACCAGCTAGCAATGGAATATAACTGGGATTTTCAGAGCAGATGGAGCTGGAATGTAAAAAAAAAAATGTGTGAAGGCTTCACCTTTTGACATTGCTAGATTTTGCCTCATGAAATAAACACAATATGAAGAAATATGGTCAGATATTTTGTCCCTCCCTCTCCATATGACCTTGAACTCAAAGATCACGTGTCTGTGCCAGATACATATCCTGGGCCATTCTCTGTGTTGTTTCCCAATGAGTGCATTTCACTTTTTGGTTTATTGGGTTCAGACATCCCTGTTATCCTAGATCCACACAATTCTAGGACCTTGAGAAATGCTTTAAATTTTTTGAGTTACTTAGTATTTCAGAAACAGTGTCTTGTTTATTGGTGTTGCCAAACTGAAACACGCAAAGTAACCAATAAATATTACCTCACTTTTGCTTTTAAAGGGAAAAGAGTAAAAGATTCTCTTCTATAAGCACAGCATAGCATTATTATTTCACACTAGTACTGGCCTGAATCACCAGTCGCATTTGCTGATTATCGCCAAACAGAAGCACAGAGAAATTATTCTAAAACTAAAGTTGTTATTTTTGGAAGCCATTATATTACTTTTAATTAGTATATAAATAGCAACCCCATACAATGAATTACCTCATTGAGTTATTTCGGTGCATATCCACCAACAGTTTATCTTTGAGGTGCACCAGGAAATAGCACGACTGAAAGCTTAGCATTTATGGGTACTTTATGGATAGTTCACTTTTGTCCAGGCAAACATGTGATTTCACTTGCCCTAAAATTCTTCAGGTATAATTATTTCTGTAATAAAATATGAAATATATCTGGGGGCCTTTATTGCCCATTTGTGCGGGCACTGAAGCCAATTTGAAATAATTTTCTGAACAGAAGCTGGCTCCCTGGCATGATTACATCCAAGCAGAGATTGCATGCATACATCTATATTAGATTTCTTAGATTTTCCCCCAGACTGGGCAGCTTTACCTATGACTTGATTATCTCTTTGCAATTCTGGGTCTATGTACAAATGGCAAAAATCAGAGTCATGCTCAGACATTTCCATGGACTAATCTTGATGCCAGTGTCATATAGATTAGCCTTGAAAATCTAGTCAAGATAAATAAGTTTTAAAGAAATTTAAAGAAATTTTCTGAACACTCAGGCCAAATACTGTACTCCCTCTCTCTCCTACTCTAAAATATGTAAGCCAAGTCTGTTGCCTTATCTAGGTCACAACATGTGCACCCATTTATCCCCAGGTGAGGGGTTTATTCCTACTCATTCTGTAATGGTGTAATGCATCAGCTTACACTGATACCACCTAAAACATAGCTGTAGGGACTATGCCATGTAACTACGACAACATGGGATTCACCTATCAGAGTACTTCTCCTCCAAAGAACCTGTAGGAACACTGCCAGTTTCCTATCAGCCTCTCTCAAGCCCTTCCTCCTGCCAGATTCCTAGGCCCTAAGAGACAGATGTTCATATTCCTACCCTCCTTGAAGGTTTGAGTGGTCATAATGACTCCATTTTACCTATGTGACATGAACAGAGTTAGCTGTAGTGAATTCCAAGGAAGAGCTTCTCCATCCCATCACAAGGGAGATGCTAGATTTAAAACAAACAAAACAAAACAAAACTTTCTTTGCCCTATACCTTCTTTTCTACTTCCTGTCTTTTTTTTTTCTTTTATTTTTTGTGACAGGGTCTTGCCTTGTAGTTCAGGCTGGCTCTGAACTCACTATGTAGCACAGGCAAACCTGAAATTCAGCAATCCTCCTGTCTCTCCTTCCCGAGTGCTGGGATTACAGGCGTGAGCCACCATGCCCAGCACTGTGGTATGTGGTATTGATTGCTGGTGGGCATGAGTCACCACGCCCAGCACTGTATGTGGTTACCAGGATTGAACTTAGGACCTTGTGCTTGCAAGGCAGGCGCCGTAACCACTGAGTTAAATCTCTTGCCCTCTACTTCCTATCTTTGATGCTTAGAGTACAGGCAGGTATCTCAACCTCAAGACAAACTAAAGGACCAAAATCAACATACTAAAGATGGAAGAGCAGAATATAAGAAGAACCTGGGTTTTTATTGATATCAAAACTCCACAGAATAAAACTTCATATGCTCAGTTTCAAACATCCACTTAAACTGAGATTACCAGATACTTACTATAAAGTCACTGTTAAATTGTCGATTACCTCAATAGAATTCATAATGAATCTGGAACTTAAGAAGAAAATTATGTTGATCTACATATCAAGAACTGGGTATTCTAAAATTCCTTCCCATGTTGTACATTGTCTTTTCATTCTGTTAGTGGTTTCTTTTGCTATGCAGGAGCTTTTTAGTAAGATGAGATCCCAATTGCTTCTTTCGGATAGTTCCTGTTCTGTTGAGGTTTTGTTCATAAAGTCTTTCCCTGTACCAGTGTCTTCAGGAGTTCTACTTAACCTATTTTCCAGCAGGTTTTGTATTTCTGTTTTAATATTTAGGTCTCTAACCCACTTAGATTTGAGTGTGATTCATAGAGAAAGAGATAGACCTAGCTTTAATATTTGGCAAGCTGAAACTCAGTTTTTCCAGCACCGTTTGTTAAAGAAGCTATCTTTCCTCCATTGAGGGTGTTTGGCTCTTTTGTCCAAAATGAGGTGGCTTAGTTTATCTGGAGATGTTTCTGGATCTTCTAGTCTGTTCCACTGATCCTTGGGTCTATTTCTTTCCCAGTATCATGCTGTTTTTATCACTGTGACTTTGTAGTATAGTTTCAAGTTAGGGATTATGATACCCCCTGCCATGTTCTTGTTGCTTAGAATTGCTTTTGCTATTCTAGGTCTCTTGGTTTCAGATAAAGTTTCGAATTATTTTCTCTAGCGCTATTAAATATGCTGTTGGGATTTCAAATGGGATTGCACTGAATTCACATAGTAGTTTGAATAGTATGGCCATTTTGATGGTATTGGTTCTTCCTATCCAGGAACAAAGGACATCTTTCCACTTTCTGATATCCTCTTTGGTCTCCATTTTTAGAATCCTATAGGTGCTTGCTTTGGCAGCACATATACTAGAATCCTATAATTTTCAGAGTAAAGATCTTTCACCTTCTTTGTTAGATTGGTTCCTAGATATTTCGTTTCATTATGCTATTGTTAAAAGGATTGATTCCTGATTTCTCTTTCAGTGAGTCCATTGTTCATGTATACAAAGGCTATTGATTTTTGGGTGTTGACCTTGAACATTTAATTCTCCCCCTTTTCTCTCGTTATGATCCACAGAATGACCAATATTTTGTTATTAATGTTGGCTTTTATAAAACTTACATTGTTTTTGTTCACTTTTGAGTAAAAGTTTTGCTATTCATTTTACTCTTTTTTTAGTTATTGTTCTCATTTCTCATTTTATTCTGTTATTCTTTAGAAAAAAAAATCTTACCTGTACAAAAGCCCACAATTCTTTCCTTTGTCTTGTGCTGACAGTTCCCTGAGGGAACAGGCCTGGTCAGCACACGTGAATGTATGGGTTCTGTCTCAATTTCCCCAAAACAGAGACTGAAAGAGGAATGAAATTTAAAATGCTTTTTGAGAAAATGTAAATGCAGAGAGTTTTTGAAAAGGACAAAGAGAAATGACGTGTGCAAAGTCTAAAATGTTTCAATAGCACATAGCTTGGAGCTGGGTAGTTTCATCTGTGTATTGCATCAAACTACTCCAGACTGGCTACAGGGAAGTTCTGTCCCTTCAAGGTTTCCTCTGTTCCTTACTTCTGTTTGTCAGTGGATAGTTTCTCCAAGATAAATTAACCAAACATACATGTACATTGCATTTGGCCCACTGAATCAAACGTGGCACTCTCCAGCACTGTGTTCCAGCTAACTCCAAGTATGGGAGACAGAAAACGTAGACAGGGGGCCAGACTGATCAGGGGGGCAAACAGACAGACCTACCTTCTGAGAGCACAATTCTGGCCTGCTCTGGATGCACAACTGCTTGACATAACAGGTGGCCAAGGTGAAGTGCAGAGCTGAAGGTCACTGGAGAGTCCGACACTGAGTATCTGCTGAGTTACAGAGAATGACGGAAGTCATTTGTTGCAACGGAAGTGACGTTGCAGTGTCTTAGTCACATTCCTTGAGGGTAAGACACTTGCTCTACACACTCACTGGAGGTGTCTAAAACACAAACACAACGGCACTAAGTAAATAATAAAGATAGAACAAACTTGTCAGCCTCATGGAACTGAACTGTCACCTGCCATAGGCCAACCACCTGCCTTCCTCTGAGCCATTACATCAGAGATAAACATCCACCTCATGATAGTGACTGTGTGAGCGGGTCTTATCTTAATCACTTTCTCATCGCTGGGCCAAAACACTCTACCCCCACAGCATAAAGGAAGAGAGGTTTATTTGGGATCCTGTTTTCAGCCCACAGCCAGCTGGGTCCAAGATAGCAAAGGGATGGCAGAGGGGCCTGGCAGAAGGAAGTTGCTCACAGGAAGCAGAGAATAAAGGTGGATCCAGAGATTGTTTTTAGATTGTGCTGCCCGTGGTTTCCATCTCCTGACCAGACCCCTTCTCCTAACAGCATCTGTAGCTCCAGCTCCACAATATTCAATCACCTTTCAAAAGCTCCACCTCTAAACCAGGAGGCTCTTGGGGGCCGTCTAGATGTAAGCTATAGTAAATCTTTGGTTTCAATGGCATAAGTTCTTTTTCTTCCCTTTTTTTTCCTTCTTCCATTGCATTTGAACTTATACTGCCTTGAGACATCCTACATATCCTTGATTTTGGATGTGCACCTCCTACCTTCTGTTTACAGCCCCAAACCCCTTATCACACTTCTCCTGCCTTCTCCCTCTTTGATGGATGACCTCTCCCGGCTCCCTTGGTCTCTGGCTTCCTGTTATACTTGGTAGTAGAAAACCCAGCAAAAAATCAGACATGGGGAGACAGTGATCTAGGGGTGTTTGTTGGGGTTTGTTCCTCTTAGAACACTCTTATCTTGGTCTGGCTGTGTCTCCTAAAAGAAGGTCACAGCTCTTCTCAAGATAGCCCTCTCTATAAAAGTTCTTTCTAGTCAGGCGTGGTGGCTCACACCTGTAATCCCATCACTTAGGAGGCAGAGGCAGGAGGATTGCTGAGTTCAAGGCTTGCCTGGCTACATAGTGAGTTCAGGCCCAGCCTGAACTATAAAGTGAGACCCTGTCTCAAAAAAAATTTTAAATTTAAAAAAGTAAAAAATTCTTTCTGTCTGTGTTCTTTCACTACTCTTTTGCCTCTGTCCCATAGCCCAGCTATAAGAGCACTACCATGGTTACCCAGAGTTAGAGTAATATTTATTGTAGTTCTCCTATCAAGCCTACATTTCTGTATTTGGTTCCTATGTAAATAAATTTTCTTGGAGTATTCTTAATTTATGCTTGACACCTGTTTCCTTTTCAGACCCTGATTGGAACAAAACAAAATAGCGGGTAAACACATGAAACCCCTAGATGTGTCTGTCCTTTCTTTCTCCCTTTGCTGTCACTGCTTCTCATCTTCATTGGCTGTCAAGCTTCGGTGTCAAGTTTTCTATTTACTTGTAGGAAATACAGATTCTGCTGCTTTTCTGGCTCTTTCTGATTTCATATCATTGTTGTCTTCCTCCAAGACTTAGCTAAAGATGATCTATAGCCAAGAAGATAATGTTAGTTGGGTTCCATTCATCTTGTTTCATTGTTTAAAAATAGTGAATGCCTGTATAGCAAATTTCAGCTATTACCTTCTGTCAGCTTCCATGTATTCTTTAAGTCTCATTTAACCTACTTAGGCCTCCATTTACTTATTGGTAAAGTAAGATAACTGAACCAAAAATACCTTTGAGATTCTTCTAATCCAAAAATAACTATAAATTGCTTCACTCTATTGGGTTCTGAAAGATAAGTTTAATATATTTATTTAAGTAGCATTTTATCTAAGTTTTATAAAAACAAGATGTATATGGGTACATCTGTTTTGATATGTTTTGAAGCATGGTGTTGCTATGCAAAGCATTATTTCTATAATCTTAAAGTCATTATGTCAAAGGTACTTTAAAATACAGTTTTACGACCAGAGAAAAGTGGGAAAGCTCACAAATCCCTTCTCAAAAGAAGGGGATTCATTCAAAGACTAGTCGCAATCCTTACATTTCACCAAGCCATGATTCCACCAGCCATCTACTGTGTGACCCAGAATCGAGCAACCCAAGAAAAGATGTACAGTGATACTAATTTTGTGAATTAGAAGGAACAACGGATCCAGAGGCGACTTATCCATCTGTATTATTCACTCTGTTAGTGGAGTTAATGGGGGCTAAATGACAACTGTCAGTTTTCAAATTGAGATAGCACATACATACTGGGAAATAACTCTGGACTTAGACAATTATAAATAATGAAAGATGCTTCTTTGTAAGTTATAAAACAATACACTAACAAATTGCCAGCCTGCCTAACCCCAGCTGCGTATAGTGTCACTATCCAAGCTTGACGGCAGGACTGCTGGTTTGTCATTGCGCCTCAGGCCTCCAGCACAGCATCTGACCAGAACAGGCATTGGAGATACATTTATCAGATTAATTTATCCAAATTAATGGATAAAAGAATGCATCCCTCCCCCATTACTTAGTATATAATGATCTTGCTACCTAAAACTTCTCTGGACATTTAAGTTCTAAGTCTTATATAAATTAACATAAAATTAGTTATCTAATTTTCCAAAGAAAACACTTAATTGTCCCACAAAATGTATATCCAGATGCAAGCAAGTAATTGCAAATGCAAAACAATGATTTGCAAGTAAAATGACTTGCTTAGATGAGCCAGGACATATTTTACAGGTGCAATTTAGGTGCAAATTTCCAAAATTTTGAACCCAGGCATTCAACTCATCTAACACATTTTGACTGGGATGTGAAGAATAAAACAGAAAATCTGCTTTGGTTCTGAAAATGTACTTGCACCTAGACTGCTATATCAAGCAGTTTAATGCCTCAGGGTGTTTGGGCAAGGGGAATTAAAAATAACAGAGCTATTTCATTTGGGAGTACAGATCTTAACTCAAAAGTTAGCTGAGATTTTAAATCTGACGTTTTCTCACCTGCACTTACACTCGAATGGGACTCCTTCCAGGCAAAATCAGGAAGAGAGGGAAACTATCTTTTGTTCATCTCTTTTCTTCTTCTTTTTCTCGATATCAAGGTCATTTCTCCACCAACAAAATTTACAGTAGTGGGCCTGATAAGCCACTTCAAAACCTGGCACCTAGAATTTCATCCATTTCTGACTCTGCTTACCCAGATCAAAATAGCTTTACCAATACCTTTAAAAACAACAGTGTGTAAGTTTGGCATGAATGATCATGAGATGAACTTACTAGTAATATAGATTCCATGGTCCTCCTTCTAGAGAAACTAATTCTGTAAGATTATGATCAGGCCCGTGAACAAGAATTTTAAATAAGCCGTGTAAGCAGTCCACATATAGAGTAAATTTTGAGAAACTTTGCCTTAATTCTAGCTTTTACTTTCCAACTGCCATTAAGCTGAAAAATTGCAAGCTAAATTATTAGAAGCTGGCACTAGATGGTAAGTTTTAGCATGAAAATTTAAAAGTGGCTCATATTTTGACTCACCTGACTGAGGCAGTCTAGCATGTGGAAGAAATATAAATGATGAAGTTGGCTGGATTCGGCTCTGAAAATGTGCACCTCCGCTCGTCAAATATACTGACAATGAACAAGACCCTAAACTTCCCTGAGACTCAGTTTCCTCTTCAGTGTACTTAATTAAACTTTCCCTTCCCATTTTGTAAGGACTGAATGACAGTGAGGGAGTCTGGGCATCTGGAGCCCAGGAGAGCATTCTGGTCTGGAATTTAGGGGTTTTTCAGGACTGAACGAGGGAGCTCTGAGTGCTGAGCCATACAAATCAAAGGCTCAAGATCAAACCCACATGAAGACATTTCAGCAGACGTCAGCACTTGTAGATGAAAATACCAGCAACCATTCCGGCTGCTGCCAGTTTCTAAGGTCCCATGGATTAAAATACCAGATCAGGAGAAAAATAACAGAAGATCAACTCAGACTTGACTGATGCGACGTAGACAAAGCTTCGTCCGACAGGGGATTCAAAGCAGAGACCGAGTTCAATTTCAGGAAAGGAAAGCAAATGTCGCTCACAGCCTATCTGAGGCGGAGTCCACAGTGCCCTCTAGGGAGGCGCGTACTAAGAGGGACGTCTTCCCGGGAAGGTGCGTTCAAGAAGGGTCCCCGGCTTTCAGCGGACACCGAAAGTCAAGCAGCTCAGGGAACAAAGGCAGCAAAAGGTGGGGCGTAAGTCTGGTCTCTCGCTGACAAGGGAGCATGGGAAAAAATACGAAGAAAAGTAAAACATGACTTTGTGTTGGCTAGTTTAAATCGTTAGTGCAAAGTCTTCCAAAAATAGGTAAGGAAGATAGATCAGATCAGACCTCACTGAAGCTGTTGTTTGGATAAGGCGACTTCAAAGGTAAATGAGAATACGAGAGGTGTGTTATTTTTGAAGTTGGGAAAAATACCAATGAGAGACTGGCCTTCTGCACCAGTCAGAGGCTGACCAAGGAGTCCGTCACGATTCACCTGCCATTCCAAAACGGTAAAGGCAGAGAACACTGGCGCAAATTCTCAATGTCGATTGTGATCACAACATGTATACAAAATGTACCGATAAAATCAATTTTTAAAAACCCGCAAAACCAACAACCCAAAATGTCTAACAGATACTGCGAAGTGGGAAGGAAGTATACAGAGGAGAAGGGGAACAAGCTGTGGGGAGGACAAGAAAAAGAAAAGGGAAAAAACGGAAGCAGCTTTTTAAATAAATTAATTTTATTGGTATATCTTCTATACGCCTCGTGATCACAGCTGACATTGAAAATTTGAATCACTGTATGACACGATTTAATTCTCATTTTTTTCCCATTCTCTTCCCCACTCCACAATCTCCTGCCCCATATATGCATAAGCTTTGTTTCCTTTTTTTTTAACCATCACATTTTTCCCCACCCTATTTACCCCTGTCCCCCTTTGAATACTTTCTATTTCACAGTATCTATCATACACTCTACAACTCATTTATAGTTTTAGTTTCTCATAACAGAGAAGAGATATGGTATTTATACACCTGTGACCTATTTATTTCACTTATGAGTGTGTCCCCAAGATGCGTCCATTTGAGTATAAATGACTCAAACTTATCATTCTTTATGGCAGAGCAATGTTCCATTCTATTTTTTAAAAATCTTCTTTTTTTTTTTTTTTTTTTTTTTTTTTGAGACAGGGTCTCGCTTTGTAGTTCAGGCTGGCCCTGAGCTCACTATGGTGCCCAGGCAAGCCGCTGCGAACTCAGCAATCCTTCTGTCTCTGCCTCCTGAGTGCTGGGATTACAGGCGTGAGCCACCACGTCCGGCATTGTAAAAAAATCTTCTTTATCCACTCTCCAGTTGATGGGCATTTAGGTTGTGTCTGAGACTGAGCTATCACAAACTGAGCTGCTATGAACATGGATACACATATGTCACTGTGATATGAATCTTGTAATTCTTTCATGGATATGCCTAGCAGGGGAATAGCAGGCTCAAAAGGGACTGTAATCCTAGTTTTCTGAGGAATCTCCACACTGATTGCACAGTCTACATTCTCACCAACAGTGGAGGAGGGTTCCTTTCTGTCCTCAGCCTTGCCAGCATTTATTACTGGTTAATTTCAAGATGGCAGCCATTCTTTTGTCAATAAGGAGAAAAAGAAGGGTTGAAGGGAGGGGAGAGGAATGGGGAAAAGAGAAGCAGCGAGATAGATCACATACAAGTACAAATTCAGTATGATAAATGTTATGTAGATCTAAAAAGTGCCAATAAAAATTAATTTTTTATAAAAGACAATCTTTTCCTTCAGGACATACTCATAAGTGAAATAAATAGGTCACATGTGTAAATATCATATAGTTTCTCTGGTATGAGAAACTGAAGTTATAAATGTGTTCTAAAATGCATGATTGATATTGTGAAATAGTAAATATTCAAAGGGTAATGGGGTTTCAGGGTAAATAATGAAGAAAAATTGATGGTAAAAAAGAGGAAACAATGCTTGCGTATGTAGAGGTGGGGGGGGAATAGGGTGGGCGGGGGGAGAAATGAGAATTAAGTTGTGTCATATACTGTACAAATTCTCAATGTGGAGTGTAATTGTGATGTGTATATACAATATACCAAATATGCCAATAGAGTATAAAAAATAAAAAAGACAATCTTTGTCATTCCTGACCTCTCATATCTCTCCCTCCCTCTCTCTCTCTCTCTCTCTCTCTCTCTCTCTCTCTCTTTCTCTCTCTCTCTCTCTCCCTCCCTCCGTCCCTCTTTCCCCTTCTCTCTTTCTTTTCCACTTTCTTCATCTCTTCCTTCCTCTCTTTCTTCCATACTTGCAGCTGAAACCAGGCCCTCACGTGTACGAAGCATGCGTTCTACTGCTGAGCTCCACAGATACCCTGAGTCTTTCTTTCCACTCACTGAGTCTCGGCCAAGGTCTGGATCTGAACTCTACACTGCGTATACGGTATTCATTCCTTCATTAGGTCGATGTTGCTGGGTCTACCTTTTGCAAGGAATCCAGGGCTGAGAGAAGCTAAGGGACTCGGTGTCACAGGGGAAGCTGGGTCCCACCAAGTCTGTCTCGCCCCGGAGCCTGTGATGCTCACCGTCCCTGCTCCATGGCTTTCCAGGAAGTTACCGAACCTAAGGACAGCAAGCCCGCTCCCTGACTCTCTCTCGGCAGCTTCCTCCTCCTTTATTCTCAATCTGTTCCAAAAGAATTTCTCCCTAATTTCCACAAAGTAGTGACTTTGCGCTATCTGTTGT
>PVIC010017243.1:0-33068 GCA_004025085.1 Thryonomys swinderianus | reverse complement strand
AAAAAAAAAAAAAAAAAAAAAAAAAAAAAAAATAGCTTAAGTCAAAAGGCATTTGACATATCTAACTCACTCAATAGCTTAGCCTAGCCCAACTTCAATGTGCTCCAAACACTTACATTAATCTATAGTTGGGTGAAATCACCTAACACAAAGCCTACTTATTTTATACTAAAAAGCTGAGTATCTCACATAATTTACTGATTACTGCTCTAAAAATTAAAAAATGAATTAGTTGTATGGGTACATTTTGCACCTATACACACATTGTAGAGTCAAAAACCTGTTTCATGTACAAGTTCTCAATGTTAAATATGATCATAATGTATATACAAAATGTACCAATAAAATCAATTAAAAAAACAAGCCATCGTAAGTTGGGGACATCTACAGATTGTGAAGACTGTGGTACCATATTACTAAAAGACTGGACATGCAGCAACACGTTTTAAACATCTGTGTTATCCATCAGGCAATTCACAGCATATACTAAGCAACAGATGACATTCAATAAATGATTGAATGATAGAAAAACTGGACTCATCTTTGGATATAAAAGAAGCTCTGGGAACAAGGCATGGTGACACTGGCTTATAATTCTGGCTCTGAGCAAGACTGAGGGAGAGGGATCCAATGTTTGAGCCTAGCCTAGGCAATCTTAAGAACCTGTCTCAAAATAAAAAATAAAAGTGGGGCATAGGAGCACATGCCCGTAGTATATCAGCACTTGGGAAGTAGAGGTAGGAGTTCGAGGCCAGCTTTGGCTAGATGGTGAGGTTAAGGTCTGCCTGAATTGCATAGTAAGATCCTGCCATAAAAAACAAACAAAAAAAGGCTAAGAACTGTTGTGGTGGCGGCATGCCTATAGTCCCAGCACTCAGGAGGCTAAGGAAGGAGGATCACCCTAAGACGGAGCCTGCTATCCCGGGCTACAAACTGAGTCCAAGTACAGTCCTAACAACAACAAAGATCCTGTCTCAAAAATAAAAACACAGGGCCAGGGATTTAGCTCAGTGGTTCTTAGTGTCTGCATAGCAAGTGTGTGATCCTGAGTTCAATCCCTTGTGCACATACCACAATGCCAACCGTGGTGGCTCACAGCTGTAATCCCAGCACTTGGGAGGTAGAGGGAGGAGGATTGATGTGAGTTCAAGGCTAGCCTGGGCTGCAAAGTGACACCCTGCCTCAAAAAAAAAAAAAATGGTGCGGTGGTGTACGCTATAATCCTAGCACTTGGGAAGCTAAGCCAAACGACCCTTGTGAGTTCAAAGTCACCCTAGACTGCATAGTGAGACCCTGTCTAAAAACAACAAAAACCAGAAAAGAAAAAAGCTAGGAATGTAGCTCAGTGTTCCAACAGTGGAAAGTGCCAGCTCTGAATGCTATTTTGTTCTCTACGTACTGTTAGAAACATTTTTGTGTTCTACACACATGAACTGCATGGATGTTTTTGCTGTCCAAGGTCACTAAATGCTGATGTTGAAAACAGAATCAAGCCTGTGTCTTCTGATTCAATTCACACTGATATCCACCTAGAACAGTCTCCCTCAATTCTGTCACCCTCAGCACTTCTGAACTCCTGGATTATCTCTGTTCCTCTCCTCACTGAAGACATGCAGTACACACTGTGTATCTATGATGTATTTATTACATCAACTATAGTAATCTATCTTGGAAAACTAATTCAATTACATCAATATACAGTTCACTTCCACGGCTCTGGAAACCTGGGCAAGTTGGCGTAGATCATGTCTCTGGGGGTTCGCGGCTGAGACAGCAGTCAGCTTTCTGCATGGCTGCTCCCTGGCAACACCATCCATGGGTAGAATTCTCTCATGTTCAACAGAACACGTGCCATGACTGGCTGCTCTAGACCTCCGAGTCTCTCTCACAGAGAGTGCAAATACAGAGAGGTCTTCTGACCTCTACTATAAACAGAGATGAAAGGCACTCAGAGGAAGACCATGATGGACTGAACAGCATCGGTACTGCCTCTTCACAGCCAAAGCTCAGTTTAGGATATATCTTTTTTTTTTTTTCGAGACAGGGTCTTGCTTTGTAGTTCAGGCTGGCCCTGAGCTCACTATGTAGCCCAGGCAAGGCTCGAACTCAGCAATCCTCCTGCCTCTGCCTCCCCAGTGCTAGGATTCCACCACTTCTTTGAAGCCCTTCCTGATAAACATCTCCGCAGCACAGCCATTTCTTTCCTCCATATTCTATAATACCTCCTAAACATGTGTACTTTACCCTGGCTTTGTTGATATTTGCTTAATATGTACAACCAAATAATTGGCTTCTTTGTGTTTATGGTGTATTACACTACTAATGAACAATCAAACTTACAGTTACCCTTTGTGTTAAACAGAAGCTCAAGATTATTGTAAAATCTCCTTCGAAGAGTTTATAAATTTTGTCCTGGAAATTATGGCACAGAAGGCCTCAAATTTCACTACCAAGTTAAAATCATCTACACAACTTTTTTTTTTTGAGATAGGGTCTTGTTTTGTAGTTCAGGCTGGCCCTGAGCTCTCACTATGTAGCCCAGGCAAGCCTCTAACTCAGCAATCCTGTCTCTGCCTCCCCAGTGTTAGGATTACAGGCGTGAGCCACCATGTCTGGCCATCTATAGAACTTTTACTATGTCCCCTATTTGTAGCCTTTACTTAAGTTAATCTATTTAAACATCCCAACAATGCTATAATAGATAAATCTTCCTATGTCTACATTATAGACAAGGCGACTACAGAGAGTACACAAGGTAAGTAATTGCCCCAGTGTCATACAGCCAGGACTTGGGGCCTTGCTGTTGGCCTCAGGACCCTTGCCTGCAGCCACCACGCACTCCCAACTGGGGTTGATAGCACAATATCCATTTCAGTGGTTTTCTTGTATCATACTACCTCTAAGTTTATAGCCAGAAGTAGACAGAACAGGCATCTCTTTTCATTTTTTGCTGACCTGGGATCCACCCAGAGTTCTGTTCCAAGTTACATCCATAACCCCATATTTTTTTTTTTTTTTGGAGATATGGTATTGCTAAATTGCTAAACTACTAAGCCTGGGCTTCAACTTGCAACCTCTTACCTCAGCCTCCCAGACTGCTCAGATTATAGGCAGCCATCACCATACCTGATCCATTTATTTTAAAACAAGGTCTAAGGTGCTAAATTTGCCCAGGCTGGCTGCAACTTTCAACACTGCTGCCTCAGCTTCTCAGACTACTGGGATTACAGGTGTGATCCACCATGCAGAGCTCAAGGTTGGCTGTTCTAACAGAGAAATGAGAAGCATCACGTCTGTGAAGAGACAACAATTAATTCTGCTCAAAATACTTAACTATTTTAACAGATATTAGTTGGTATTTCCCTGGTAATCTTTTATGTAATCTAAAGCTAAAATCTCTCCTAGGAAGTACTGAGTTGAGTACATGACAATGGAGTAAATAAAAGGCCTTACCACAGTGGACTTGAACTACCCTTCCCAGGAGACAGATGCATTCCTACCGCAGCAAAACAGTCTCAGGAAATGAAAGAGTAGAAAGAGGAGGAGGAGCCGAGATGAGTCTTAGCAACAGCCTGCCAACTAGTCTGTGACTAACTGGGCTGGAGGGCAAATGAAAATCAACATCAAGGGAAACTTCAATCAGATTTAGGATGGGGAGAAAATACATACTCTTCGAGGGACATACAAAAACTTACCGTTCATAAGAACATTTTCAGAAAACATGTCCCATCACTGTTTTGTGAGATACAAAGCTACTCCCTTTTAATACCTGATGGAATTGAAACTCCAAAAAGTTAGATGAAAATCCCCCCAAAATACAGAACTAGTATTTGGCAGAGCTGAGACCATAAATAAATCTTGTGATTTCCCGTCATGTTCTCTATGGATCATTCTTTGGCTAAAAGGCAAGGTGAAGAAAAAAACAAAAGGTAGAAAGAAAAAAAACAAAGAACTCCCTACCTTGCTATTCTAACGCCAGTATGAATAGTAATAGGAAGTTGTATTTCAGCTCCAGCTTGGCAAAACTGCTAATTATATATTTAAGATGTGTTTTAACTGAATTTTAAATTGCACCTAAATTCATTACTTCCTTCTCTTGCCTTCCCACCTCACCCTGAATGTCTCTAACATCTAACATGCCATACTTTTATGTTTATCTCTTTAACCAGATATGAGTCCAAAAGATCTGTATTTTATTTAACTTTTGTATGTCAGCAATTAGCATAGTAGCTAGCACAGCACAATCAATTAAGGCTTACTGTGTATAAATAAAATTCATCTTGGAAATGTTTTAAGACAGCATTATAAATATTACCTAACAGTCTTCAGAAAATCCTTATAAAATGGACAGATATTATTAGTAATTTCATTAGAGTTCACAGATAATCTGAAGAACACACAGGGCCAGAGAGACAAAAACACCAGTAAGCCATTGTGTTTATCAAGGAAAATGAAGAGAAAGAACCTGAGCAGGGCTGGTCACACACACTATATTCCCAACTATGTGGGAGGCAGAGGCAAGAGGATCACTTGACTCTTTCTACTCCACAAAACTGGAGCCATAGCTTTCTTTTTTTTTTTGCTTTTTGGAGACAGGGTCTGGCTTTGTAGTTCAGGCTGGCCCTGAGCTCACTATGGTGCCCAGGCAAGCCGCCACAAACCCAGCAATCCTCCTGTCTCTACCTCCCGAGTGCTGGGATTACAGGCGTGAGCCACCATGTCCGGCATTGTGGTATGTGGTATTGATTGCTAGTGGGCATGAGTCACCATGCCCAGCATTCTATGTGGTTACTGGGATCGAACTCAGGTCCTTGCGCTCGCAAGGCAGGCGCCGGAACCACTGAGCTAACCCTCCAGCCCCACATAGCTTTCTTACAGGCCATATGAAATAGTTCACCCTCATACATGACCAAAGAAGTAAAGATGACCATCCTGAAGCAGAATGAGTATCTTCCATACCTAAAGAAGCTGAAGCCAAGGCATGTTGGTGCACATCTGTCACCCCAGCACCCAGGAAGCTGAGGCAGGAAGATCCTCAATTTAAGGCTACCTGGGCTGCAGAGCAAGTCCTAGGCCTGGCTAGACTATGTAGTGAGACTTCATATTCAAAAAAAAAAAAAAAAGTTGTAACTATATGGCCACATCTAAGCCTGGTGAGTGATATGAGCTGTTTTTTCATTCTGCAGCCTGAGGTGACTTTATATTCAAACTGGTCATGTCACAACCAAATCTCAGTCTTCTTGACACAGTACAAAGAAAAAAAAATCCCTTATGTATTAGGTAGAAAACTATCATAAAATACAGGCACAGATAAAGCAAAATTACCTGCAGAACTCCAGAAAGAATTTATCTGAGCCCTTTCTGCTCAGGATTCAGAGAATAATATAGTGCTTTTATTTCTGCAAATTTCTATGCCTAAAGTTTGCCTGTTCCCAACCTACTATAGGCAACCACCGTCTTCAGCCACAGACTGCAGGGCCAGCACTTCCCCCACCTTCTGACAGATTTCCAAACTAGTTCCACTCCAAGAGTCAGGTAATTTGTTTCACCTGAATATCATGTTCAAGTAGCTAAAGACAAACATATTTCCTATAGAAATTACATAATAAAAGGCAAGCCACATCCTGTAATCAAACAAGTCTCTTCTGAAATGGTTTTAAGAGCTGTCTGGGCAGTGTTTAACACCAAGTGATCTTAACATCATCCATACTGACACCTTGTACTAGACAATGTATTTGTACCAACGAGCAAGCTAAGAGCAATATCTTGGTTTTAAAGAAAGCAAGTGAATAGCTTAGTTCTAAAAATGTGAAAGAAAATGGGCATTCAAATATACTTTAAATGTTAAATAAGAAGTTTGGGGCTGGAGATTTAGTTCAGTGATTCCAGTGCCTGCCCAACAAGCGCAAGGTCCCTGGTTCAATCCCTAGTAACTACATACAACAAATGCTGGGCCTAGTGGCTTAAGCCTGAATCCCAGGACTCAGGAGGCAGAGGCAGGAGAATTGCTGAGTTCAAGGCTTGCCTGGGCTACATAGTAAGCTTAGGGCCAGCCTGAACTATAAAGTGAGACCCTGCACTCCAAAACATTCTAAAGAACATCTTGGAAAAAAACAGAAAATTCCATACCCATGAGACCCAGGAGAGTGAATTCATTAGGGCAAACAAGAAACTAAATAGAAAAGGGGAAAGGCAAGGAAGAAAAGAACCAAGAACAGAGAGACATGGCAGCTCTGAATATGTCCATATCAGTCATAACAACCATTAATGTCAATGGACTCAATGGGCCAATTAAAAGACAGAGACTAGCAGATTGGATCAAAAAGCAACATCCTACAATCTGCTGCATACAGGAAACACACCTAATTCAGAAGGAAACCCATAGACTGAAAATAAAAGGTTGGAAAACAATCCTCCACGCTAACAGGAAACTGCAAAAAAGCAGGAGTGGCTATCTTCTTTGCAGATAAAAGAGATTTCAAACCCAAACTGATTAAAAGAGATAAAGAAGGTCACTATTTTCTCATACAGGGAACTATCCAAGAGAAAGAAATAATCAAATATTTATGCACCCAACTATATAAAACAAACATTACTAGACATGAAAAGCCAGTTAACCACAAATACAATAGTAGTAGGGGACTTTTAATACTCCACTGTCACAAATTGACAGATCAACTGGACAAAGAATCAATAAGGAAATACTTGAGCTAAATCAAACTTTTGAGCAAATGGACTTATTAGATGTCTACAGAATTTTTCACCCTACAAAGCGAGAATATACTTTCTTCTCAGCTGCTCATGGATCATTCTCCAAAATAGATCACATTCTAGTCCACAGAACAAGCTTAAGTGAATGCAAAGGAATCGAAGTTATCCCCTGCATACTATCAGACCATAGTGCCTTGAAACTGGAGCTGAATAGCAGAAGAAATTCCAAGATCCTCACAAACGCATGGAAATTGAACAACACTCTGTTAACCAACCAATGGGCCACAAAAGAAATTAAAGAAGAAATTAAACAGTTTCTACAACTAAACAACAACCCCAGCACAACATACAGAAATTTATGGGACACAATGAGAGCAGTTCTGCGAGGGAAATTCATAGCAGTGAATGTCTACACTCGGAAAATAGAGCAAACTGAAATAAACGATCTAATGATGAACCTCAGACAATTAGAAAAAGAGGAGCAAAACAAACCCAAAGCACATACTAGAGAGGAAATTATAAGGATCAGAGCAGAAATTAATGCAATAGAGACAAAGAGAACAACACAAAGAATTAATGAATCAAAGAGTTGGTTCTTTGAAAGGATAAGTAAGATCGACAGACCCTTAGCCAACCTTATCAAACAAAGGAAGGAAAAGGCTCAAATCCATGCTATAAGGAATGAAAATGGGGAAATCAGCACAGATCCAGAGGAAGTCCAAAGGATAATAAACACGTACTTTGAAAATCTATACTCCAATAAGATGGAAAATCTAGAAGAAATGGATAGATTCCTAGACACATATGAACTTCCAAAGCTGAATGACAAGGATATAAAAATGCTAAACAGCCCGATATCAATCTGGGAAATTGAAAATGTAATAAAAAAAACCTACCAACAAAGAAAAGCCCTGGTCTTGATGGCTTCACTGCTGAATTCTACAAAACTTTTAACGAAGAGTTAATACCAGTACTTCTCAATCTCTTTAATGAAATCAAAAGGGAAGCAGTACTCCCCAAATCATTCCTTGAAGCAACCATTACCTTGATTCTAAAGGCAGGGAAAGATCCCACCAAAAAAGAAAACTACAGGCCAATCTCTCTAATGAACATTGAACCAAAAATCCTCAATTAAGATACCGGCAAACAGAATACAGAGAGTTATCAAGAAAATCATACACCCTGATCAAGTCGGATTTATCCCAGGGATGCAAGGCTGTTTCAACATACATAAATCAATCAATGTAATACACTGTATTAACAGAATCAAAGACAAAAACCATATGATTATCTCAATAGATACAGAAAAAGCATTTGACAAAATCCAATACCCATTTATGATCAAAACCCTACAGAGAATCAGAATTGATGGACTTTATCTCAATTTAATACAAGCTATTTATGAGAAACCAACAGCCAGCATCATACTTAATGGGCAAAAACTGAAACATTTTACACTAAGATCAGGAACGAGACAAGGATGCCCGTTGTCACCACTCTTGTTCAATATAATGCTGGAAACATCAGCCATAGCAATCAGGCAAGACAAAGATATAAAAGCAATAAAGATAGGAAAGGAAGAAGTTAAACTGTCATTTGCTGATGATATGATACTCTATCTAGAGGATCCTAAAAACTCAACCAAAAGACTACTTGACTTGCCACGTGTGGTGGCTCATGCCTGTAATCCCAGCACTCGGGAGGCAGAGGCAGGAGGATTGCTGAGTTCGAGGCTTGCCTGGGCTATAGAGTATGAGCTCAGGGCCAGCCTGAACTACAAAGTGAGACCCTGTCTCAAAAAAAAAAAAAAAAAAAGACTACTTGACTTAATTACCAGATTTGGTAGTGTTGCTGGATACAGGGTTAATGCTCAAAAACCAACAGCCTTTGTCAAAAACCACCTCGCCCACCAGCAATCAATACCACATACCACAGTGCCGGGCATGGTGGCTCACGCCTGTAATCCCAGCACTCGGGAGGCAGAGACAGGAGGATTGCTGAGTTCGAGGCTTGCCTAGGCTACATAGTGAGCTCAGAGCCAGCCTGAACTACAAAGCGAGATCCTGTCTCAAAAAAAAACCAACCAAACAAACAAACTATAGGACTCTGATAAATGAGATAGAAATCAGAAAGTGGAAAGATATGCCTTGGGCGGGAGGGTTAGCTCAGTGGTTCCGGCGCCTGCCTCGCAAGCGCAAGGTCCTGAGTTCGATCCCAGGTAACCACATATAATGCTGGGCGTGCACCAACAATCAACACTGCAAACCACAATGCCAGACGTGGTGGCTCACACCTGTAATCCCAGCAATCGGGAGGCAGAGATGGGAGGATTGCTGAGTTTGCGGCGGCTTGCCTGGGCACCATAGTGAGCTCAGGGCCAGCCTGAACTACAAAGCGAGACCCGGTCTCCAAAAAGAAAAAAAAAAAAAAAAAGATATGCTTTGTTCCTGGGTAGGGAGAACCAACATCGTCAAAATGGCTATACTCCCACAACTACTATACAGATTCAATCCAATTCCAATGCTATACTTCACAGAGCTAGAGAAAATAACACAAAAATTCATCTGGAACCACAAGAAACCTAGAATAGCAAAAGCAATTCTAAGCAACCACAACATGGCAGGGGGTATTACAATCCCCAATTTAAAACTCTACTATAAAGCCACTGTGATAAAAACTGCCTGGTACTGGCAAAGTAACAGACCCGAGGACCAGTGGAATAGATTAGAAGATGCAGAAACAACCCTGGATACACTAATCCACCTTATCTTTGACAAAGGGGCCAAAAATCCTCAGTGGAGGAAAGACAGCCTCTTTAACAAATGGTGCTGGAAAAACTGGGCTTCAACCTGCCAAAAGCTAAAGCTAGACCTATCTCTTTCACCATGCACAAAACTAAACTCACAATGGCTACGAGACTTAAACATTAAAACAGAAACAATAAGCCTGCTGGAAAACAGATTAGGTAAAACTCTTGGAGACATTGGTTTAGGCAGAGACTTTATGAATAAAACCTCTCTAGCACAAGAACTAGCAGAAAGAATCAACAAATGGGACCTCATCCTACTGAAAAGCTTTTGCACAGCAAAAGAAGTCACTGGCACTGCTAAAAGACAACCAACAACATGGGAAAAAAATCTCTACTAGCTGTTTATCAGACAAAGGGCTATTATCTACAATATATAAAGAACTTAAACAGATCAGCCTCCCCAAGTTTAAAGACCCAGTTCAAAAATGGGCATCTGAAATGAACAGACACTTCTCAGAGGCAGAAGTCAAAGCAGCTAAGAAACATATGGAGAAATGTTCAACATCACTGGTCATGCGAGAAATGCAAATGAAAACAACACTGAGATTCCATCTCACTCCACAAAGAAGGGCCACTATTACAAAATCAACCAACAATAAATGCTGGCGAGGCTGTGGGGAGCTAGGAACCCTTCTCCACTGTTGGTGGGATTGCAGACTTGTGCAACCATTGTGGAAATCTGTGTGGAGATTTCTCAGAAATCTAGGACTAGGGGGTCCCATATGACCCTGCTATCCCCATGCTAGGAATATACCCAAAAGAATTTTAAAAATCACACTGGAAAGACAGATGTACACCCTTGTTCATAGCAGCTCAGTTTGTGATAGCTCAATCTTGGAAACAACCCAAATGCCCATCAACTGGAGAGTAAAGATGATGTGGGTTTTTTTATAAAATGGAGTATTATTCTACCATAAAGAATGATAAGATTGATTCATTTATGTGCAAATGGATACACCTGGAGGACACGCTAATGAGTAAAATCAGTAGATCACAGATAGGCAAATACCAGATCTTCTCCTTGATATGAGCACCTGTAGATGCAAATGAGATCTAGAAAGTATGACAGTCTTTGTACAATGGGAAATTTCCAAATGAAATTTGGTGTGGGGATGTAATTAGGGGAAGGAATAAATACTATTCTGAAAGAAAATAAAAGCACATGTATATAGGGGGTGGGGAGGTGTGGGTGGGTAGGGATATGGGTAAAAATGAGAATTGACTGTGTCATATATTGGTACAAATTCCCCAATGTTAAGTGTGATTGTGAGATGTATATAAATTGTACCAATAAAGAATTCAATTAAAAAAAGGAGAGAGAGACAAGAGATAGAGAGAGAGAGAGATGGAGGGAGAGAGGGAGAGCATGAGTGCACGAGCTGGGGTATAGTTCAGTGCGAAGGCCTTGGTTCAACCCTCATTACTGGGTGGGAGACAAAGTTTAACTCATATACTGTATGTTTTCCTGCCTTTTTTTTCACAATACGTATTATGAGCTAATATACAACAAATCGTAACTGCTGTTTTGTTTTGGGGTTTTTTTGGCGGTACCAGGAATTGAACTTGGGTCCTTGTGCTTCCAGGTTAGGCATGGTACCACTTGAGCTAAATCCCCTGCCCCTATAACTGCTTATCTACTTGCATCAGAATATAAACTCCTAGCCAGGTGTGGTGGCTCACGCCTGTAATCCCAGCACTCGGGAGGCAGAGACAGGAGGATTGCTGAGTTCGAGGCTTGCCTGGGCTCCATAGTGAGCTCAGGTCCAGCCTGAACTACAAAGTGAGACCCTGTCTCAAAAAAAATAAAAAATAAAAAAAAAAAGAATATAAACTCCTATATGTCAAGGACTTTCTCAGTTCACAGCACTCTATCCTAGAACAGAATACGGTACATAATAGACAAATCATTGAATGATGATTACGTGGTACAAGACAGGATGAAATAAAAAGATAAAAAATAAAATATAGGGGCCGGAGGATTAGCTCAGTGGTTCTGGCGCCTGCCTCGCAAGCGCAAGGACCTGAGTTCAATCCCCAGTAACCTCATATAATGCTGGGCATGGAGACTCACGCCCATCAGCAACCAACACCGCATACCACAATGCCGGATGTGGTGGCTCACGCCTGTCATCCCAGCACTCGGGAGGCAGAGACAGGAGGATTGCTGAGTTCGTGGCAGCTTGCCTGGGCACCACAGTGAGCTCAGGACCAGCCTGAGCTACAAAGCAAGACCCTGTCTCAAAAAGCAAAAAAATAAATAAATAAATAAATAAATAAAATAAAATATAGAGATAAATGTTATTAGGAACATTCTACATTACCTTCAGAAAAAATTATTTCAAAATTAGGATTAGGACTGAGGCCTAGACTTCTTGCTTGCAGGATGGCTATGGCATGTGGAAACATAAGTCTGTTTTGTCTCTTGTCACAGCTGAGGCCTTGATGCTGGGATACTCAAGGGCAAGATTACGTTACACACACACACACACACACACACCCCTAACAAAAGGTTTCTTAAAAAAAAAAAAGCTTTCTTAAGAAAAAAGGCACCAAGCATGGCAACATATCCCTGTAATTCCCAGCTATTCAAGAGGCTAAGGCAGAAGTATCACTAGCTTGGGGCCAGTTTGGGTAACTTAGTGAGAAGCTATCTTAAAAAGAAAAAAAAAAACAAGACTGGGGTATAGATTATAGAAGAACACTTATCTAGCATGCATGAAGCCCTAGGTCCCATCCCCAGTGACACACACAAAAACAAGATGAGGAAGGGAGGAAGGAGAGTATAAATGACAAAAAAATTGGGGCTGAGAGTTTAGCTCATGCTAAGTACTTCACATATTCAGCATGCTCAAGCCCTTAACTCAATCCCCTGAACCAGAATAAAGCATTCCTAAATTACATGGAAATGTGTAAATTCTAATCAAGGACAATCTGAAATGATTAAAAATCATAAATTTATAATACAAAACTGATAAAAGATTTAAAACAAAGAACTACTATAAAGAAAACTACTCAAAAAAAGAAAGAAAAAAGACTATTCAAAAGAGATGGGCAAAGAACTTGAAGCCAAGACAATTGGAAGAAGAAATACATAGGACTTATAAACATGAAGACAGGCTAGTGGTCTTAATGTTCACAGAAATGCATATCCACAACAAGCTATTATTTTCACCCATGGTTCATAAAAACTTAAATCTTTAAAAACAATATGCTACACAGGGTGTGGTATTGCATACCTAGCACTTGAGAAGCTGAGGCATGAGGATCGCCACAAGTTTGAGGCCACCCTAGGATATGTGGTAAGTTCAAGGCCAGCTTGAATTATGTTGCAAGACCCTGTCTCAAAAACCAAAAAAAAACCAAAAAACAAAAAAACAATGAAAAGCAATGTGGCTATCCTGGATTAGCTCCTAAACAGGAAAAAGGGTATTACTGGAAAATGGATGAAATCTGTATAAAATCTGGACTTTTAAGTATATAAATATTAATCTCTTAGTTTTGAGAAATGGGCCATAGTCATATAAAATGTTACACAAGAGCAGTGATGGTGAACTTTTAGAGTTTTTTTTTTAAGTTTTTTTAGACAGGGTCTCGCTTTGTAGTTCAGGCTGGCCCTGAGCTCACCATGCAGCCCAGGTTAGCCTTAAACTCACAGCATTCCTCATGCCTCTGCCTCCCAAGTGTTGGGATTACAGGCCTGAGCCACCACACCTAGCATTGTAGTATGTGGTACCAGATTTCAAACTCAGGACCTTGTACTTGCCAGGCATACACTGGAACCACTGAGCTAAATCCCCACCCTTAGAGCTTTCAATGATACAAATAGCTTGCTACTGCACTAAAAGGAACAGGGTAATAACACATGGGAACTCTTTAATTTTTGCAACTGTTTTGTAGATCCAGAATTATCCCAAATAGCATCAGTAGTATAGTGGTAAGCACAGCTGCCTTCTAAGATCATTGCAAAGTTAAATTAGTTGATACTGGGAATTGAATGCAGGGCCTAGTGTATGCCAGTCAAATACTCTAGCACTGCACTATTTCCCCAGCCATTTTTATTTTTTATTTTGTTTTTGTTTTGTTTTGAAATAGGGCCTCACTATATAGTTCAGGCTAGCCTTGAAATCAACTGTGTAGCTCAGGCTGGCTTCAAATTTCCCTCAATATTCCGGCCTCAGCCTCTCAAGTGCTGGGGTTATATAGGTGCACACCACACCCAGCCTTACTTTCTATTTTGAATCAGGGTCTTGCTAAATTGCCTAGGCTGGCCTCCAACTGGCAATCCTCCTGCTTCGGCCCTAAAGGATAAGTTGGAGGCCACATTAGGCTACATGGTGAGTTTAAGGTCAGCCTGCAATACATAGCTAGACTGTGTCTATGGGAGAGGGAAGGAGGGAGACAGACAGACAGACAGAGAGAGACAGGGAAAGAGAACCACGTATCAATTTATTATGCGTTAAATCTTTGTAGTTTAAACTGTATCAGTGTCCTCTCCATCGATCGTAGTCCAATACAGATGTAAGATCACACTATGTAAACAATGGTTTTAACCATTTTAAGGAAAGAACTTTAAAAAATACATAATAACTCATACCCAGCCACCTTGCTGAATGATGTACTCTGCTGCATGGTCCTCCAGATACGTCACGCCGAACTGCAGCAGTGTGCTCAAAGGCTCTTGACCACGTCTTATCAACTCCAAAAGCAATTGTCGTAGCAAAATCAGAGGCACCAAAATCTTCCATGTAAGGGTAAGAGAAAAAAAAAAACTGAAATTTTTATAATGCATCTTGTATCTTTAATTACTAGAAAATTATACTTATAAGTATCATTAGGTATTTTATTCAATATAATAAAACACTAGTTCCTATTAAGATTCTTCTGGGGGCTGGGAATTTAGCTCAGTGGCATTGCTGCCTGCCTTGCAACTGCAAGGTCATGAGTTCAATCCCCAGTATAGCAAAAAGAAAAAATAAATAATAAGATTTTTCTGAATCTTGAATGCAGGTTTCATACAAGGATAGTACTATGAAAGTAACTGGGCATGAATGTTAAATAACACATAGCTATAAAGAAAATTCAAAGAAGCTATTATTATTGAAGTTCAATAACAAAAGACTAAAAACAACAGAGACTAGCTGAATAAATTCTGAACATTAAGTAAAGTATGTTATTAAAAAGATTTGGATTATTCACTAACCATCACCAAAATTTGTTTACATAAAAAAAGATAAAAGAGTGAGCACAATTCCATTTGAGGAAAAACAAAACCAAACATGTACACATATGCATGTCTGCATGACCCTACAGCATCTCTGAAAACAAGTGTACAAGAAACTGGTGACAGTGGTTGCCTGAGAAGATGGAACCAGATACCTGAGAACACAGGTGAGAGAAATCTTACTTGTAATTCACATCTTTCTGTACTTTCAGTATATCACACTATATCCTTTTGTCATTTGAAAAGATCTTTTTAAAATTATGATTATTTGCTAAAACCCACCAAAAATCAAACATAAGGGCCGGAGGGTTAGCTCAGTGGTTCCGGTGCCTGCCTTGCAAGCTCAAGGTCCTGAGTTTGATCCCTGGAAACCACATACAATGCTGGGCATGGGGACTCACACCCACTAGCAATCAATACCACATACCACAGGGCCGAGCGTGGTGGCTCACACCTGTAATCCCAGCACTCAGGAGGCAGAGGCAGAAGGATTGCTGAGTTCAAGGCTTGCCTGGACTACATAGTGAGCTTAGGGCCAGCCTGAACTACAAAGCAAGACCCTGTCTTAAAAAAAAGAAAAAAAAATCAAACATAAAAGCAGGGCGTGGTGGCTCACGCCTATAATCCCAGCACTCGGGAGGCAGAAGCAGGAGGATTGCTGACTTCAAGGCTTGCCTGGGCTACATAGTGAGCTCAAGGGCAGCCTGAACTACAAAGCAAGACCCTGTGTCCAAAAAAAAAAAAAAATCAAACATAAAGGAGGTATCACATTCTACACCTCACAACCTTCTGCTTGTATTTAAAAGTCATCAAAATTTAAACCAGACCAGGTGTGGTGGCACATGCCTGTAATCCCAGCACTTGGGAGCTCAGGGCCAGCTTGAACTACAAAGCAAGATCCTGTCTCAAAACAAAACAAACCCAAAACCCAAAAACGACAATCCTCGAAAAAAAAAAAAAACTAAAAAAGGAGTTAAAAAAAGAACTTTAGAGGGGCCAGAGGGTTAGCTCAGTGGTTCTGGTGCCTGCCTTGCAAGCACAAGGTCCTGAGTTTGAACCCTGATAACCACATACAATGCTGGGCATGGAGACTCACACCCACCAGCCATCAATACCACATACCACAGTGCCAGGCATGGTGGCTCACGCCTGTAATCCGAGCACTCGGGAGGCAGAGGCAGGAGGATTGCTGAGTTTGTGGCTTGCCTGGGCTACATAGTGAGCTCAGAGCCAGCCTGAACTACAAAGCGAGACCCTGTCCTCAAAAAAAAAAAAAAAACCTTTAGAAATTCAAATGAGTGTGCTTGCCTATCATGCATAAAGCCCTGAATTTGATCTGACACTTCAAAAAAAAATTTAAGTATTTCCACTAACCATCTGCTTTCAATCTCTTGTCTAAAACACCAAGAGGTCTCCACATGGCTGAAGAAGGAATCCACAAGGAAATGAAACCAATTCCAGTTTCTTTTACTGGATTAGCAAGGAAATAACTGAGGGACAACAAAATATTTTCACAGAAAAAGACAAACAAAAAAATGAGTTTATATTTCACATTACTATTCTGTGGTTCTGAAGTAAAAACAGCATTCTGGGAAACTATATTCGCGTCTAGAAGAAAGAATGCAACAAACACATATCTTCACTTTTTGATACTCTAAAAGAACTATAGGCCATAATATATTAAAAGCCTTTTCTTAGGGCAGATATGGTGGCACATACCTATGAGGCCAGCCTAAGGTACACAGTGAGTTCAAGGTCAGCCTGAACTGAATAGCAAGGACCCTATCTCAGAAAACAAAACAGCAGGGCAGGAGATGTAGCTCAGTGGTTCTGGTGTCTGCCTTGCAAGTGCAAAGTCCCGAGTTTGATCCCTGGTACCACATACCACAATGCCAGGCATAGTAGCTAACACCTGTAATTCCAGCACAGTAACACATACCACAGTGTCAGGTGTCATGGCTCACACTTGTAATGCCAGCACTCAGGAGGCAGAGGCAGAAGGACTGCTATGAGTTCAAGGCTTCCTTGGGCTACATACTATTCATTTGATCAGTCCTAATCACACCTGTATTACCACTCCTTTCACTTCCTGTGAGCTCAAGGCCAGCCTGAACTACAAAATGGGACCCCATCTCAAAAAAAAAAAAAAAAAGGATTGTCTCACTAGGTGTGGTGGTCCACCTGTAATTCCAGCACTCTGGGAGGCTGAGACAGGAAATAAACCCCAAATTTAAACCCAGCAAACAAAAGAAATGTAGTTCAGTGAGAGTAAAAATAAGAACTGCAACAACAAAAATGTCTACTTTCTTTAGTTTACCTTTATCCTTATAGAATTCCCTGGCATTTCCTCATAAGAACTTTGTGATCTCTTCCAGTACATCAGACTTAATTATATTTTATTAAAAAAGACATGAACTTGCTGGGATTGGTGACACATGCCTGTGATCCAAACTCAAGATAGAACTATCTAGAATTCAGAACCCTTAACCAAGGAAGAAGCCTGCTGACTAGTGCTCAGGGGCTTTTCAGAGTCAAACCAGAACTCCTCAGCCAGTAGGGGAGGGAGGTGCTGCGGTCCCGCTCCCAGAGTGAGGCAAACAGAAGGAATTCACCCTCATCCCCCCAGCCCTGACCCACCCGTGTCAGCCCCCTCAGTTAGCACACTGAGGTGGGCAAGCTCTGCCATTCAGTCTGTGCCCAGAACCTCTAGAAGCCACAAGCCTGTCCCCTGGCACCGACTCCCAGGGCTGAATTCTGGAGTGCAGGTGAGGGGCTGTCTTAGCGTTTCTTTTGGTCACTCCTCTTCTTCATGCTGTAACCCGTGTCTCACTATTAAACTCAAGCAGTGTATGGACACAAGTAAGTCAGAGCCCTGTTCAGCAGCTCTCCTCTGCAAAGTGCAGTTGTGGCCAGTTCCTCCAGACCCTGCCGGGGCTACATGGTAAATACAAGGCCAGTCTGAACTACACAACATGACCCTATCTCAATCCCACCCCAAAAGAATATATGAGGGCTAGAGATATAACTCAGCAGTACAGCAGCTACCTGGCAAGCACAAAGCACTGAGTTTGATTCCTAGTACCCCAAAACAGAATTCATGAGCTTGCCTTATATAGAAATGAAGCAAAGCAAAATATAGCTCTAGGGTTCCCTCCAATACAATGGATATTTGGATGATAAACTACATATATTTGTTAATTTAATTAACCATTCTGTGCCCTAACAATTCTTATTACATGTCACATCCCACAAATTTCACCTGTATCTAATTCACTGATTTTGGTTTTATCATCTGACTTTTCTGTTTAGAAATATAATTTAAGATACAACCAGATATTATATACAACAAAAGGAATTAGCAAAAAATACAAGTTAAAAACCTAGCAAATCAGTGCCGGGTGTGGTGGCTCACATCTGTCATCCCAACACTCGGGAGGCAGAGACAGGAGGATTGCTGAGTTCGAGGCTTGCTTGGGCTCCATAGTGAGCTCAGGGCCAGCCTGAACTACAAAGCGAGACCCTGTCTCAAAAAGAAAAAAAAAAAAAAACTAGCAAAGGGGAAACAAAGCTTCCCCTTTGGGAAGTAGGGAGTAGGGGGGCTATAGGGTGGGTAGGGGAATGGGAAAAAAATGAGGATGAAGTCATGTCATACATATACCAGTACAAACTCTCAATGTTGAGTGTGATCATGATGTATATATAAAATGTACCTATTTCACAATTTTAAAAAATGTAAAAAATAGTAACGGGCCAGAGATTTAGCTCAGTGGTTCTGGCACCTGCCTGGCAAGCGCAAGGTCCTGAGTTCAATCCCCAGTAACATACAACAATACTGGGCCATGGTGACTCACGCCCACCAACAATCAGTACCACACACCACCAAGCCAGGAGTGGTGGCCAATGCCTGTAATCCAAGCACTCAGACGGCAGAGGCAGGATTGCCGAATTGGAGGTTTGCCTGAGCTACATAGTGAGCTCAGGGCCAGCCTGAACTACAAAGTAAGCCCCGTCTCTAAAAAAAAAAATAACATAAAAGCCTGGCATGGTGGCTCATGCCTATAATCTCAGCATTCAGGAAGCAGAGGCAGGAGGATTGCCTTAAGTTTGAGGCTAGGCTGGGCTACATAGTGAGGTCAAGGCCAGCCTAGAGTACAAAGTGAGACACTGTCTCAAAAATCTAAAAAAGCAACAAAAAATGAAAAATACTAGTTAAATCACAAAGAATCAACAACTGGAATCTCATCTCATTAAAAAGCTTTTGCATAGGGTCGAGGATTTAGCTCAGTGGTTTCAGTGTCTTCCTGGCAAGTGCAAGGTCCCAAATTTGATCCCAACGCCAAACACCACAATGCTGGGCATGGTGTCTCACACCTGCAATCCCAGCACTCGAGAGGCAGAGGCAGGAGGATTGCTGAGAGCTCAAGGCTTGCCTAGGCTACACAGTGAATTCAGGCCCAGCCTGAATTACAAAGTGAGACCTTGTCTCAAAAAACTTAAAAAAAAAAAAAAAAAGCAAGCTTTTGCATAGCCAGAGAAACCACCAACAGATTGAAGAGACAGCCCATGATGTGAGAAAAAAATTTTCCTAGCTATTCCTTAGACAGAGGTCCACTACCTAAAATTTATAAAGAACTGAAAACAATCAGATCCCCCAAAATTAAAGACACAAACCAAAAATGGGCATCTAAAATGAACAGACACTTCTCAGATGAAGAATTAGAAAAAGCAAATAAATGTATGCAGAAATGCTCAACAGCACTGGTCATTCAGGAGATAGAGATTAAAAAGACACCAACATTCCATCTCACCCCAGGAAGAATGACTGTTATGAGAAAAAAACCAATAGCAAATGCTGGAGGGGCTATGGAGAAAAAGAAACCTTCTCTGGTACTAGTGGGAATGTAACCACAGTACAACCATTATGGCAATCTGAGTGGAGACATCTCAAAAAACTAAAACTAGAGGTTCCATTTGACCCAGCTATCCCCTTCCTGGTATCTTCCCAAAAGAATTAAAAGCATCGCCGGGTGTGGTGGCTCACGCCTGTCATCCCAGCACTTGGGAGGCAGAGGCAGGAGGATTGCTGAGTTCGAGGCTTGCCTGGGAACCATAGTGAGCTCAGGGCCAGCCTGAACTACAAAGCGAGACCCTGTCTCAAAAAAAAAAAACAAAAAACAAAACAAAACAAAAAAAAGAATTAAAAGCATCAAACCACAGCGATATATGCACACTGTGTTTACAGTAGCACAGTTTGTAATACCTAAATCTTGCCAACAGCCCACATGCCCCTCAGCTGATGCGTGGATGAAGAATATGTGGGCTTTTTAATACAATGAAATACACTCTGCCACAAAGGATGAGCTTGAGACATTTCTAGCTAAATGGATGCATGTTGAGACTATACTCATGAGATTAAATCAGACACATATTTAAATACTACATTGTTTCTTTGGTGTGAAAAACCAAAAGTGGAAATAAGAACTAAAATGTATAATAGATATTGGGAAATGGGAGGAAAATGTACAAATGGGAAGAGAAACAAAAGAGAGGAGAGGGGGGAAAAAGGACAAGAAAAAAAGTAAAAATAGAAGGAAAAATGAAATTAAAGCTTTTGTATATAGAGAGGAATGGGTTAGAATGACAGGCAGCCTGTCTTGTACAGGTGCAAATTCCCTACGTATTATCATTATAAATATCTATAATGTACCAATAAATGTTTTGCTTTAAAAAAATTGATTAGGGGGGCCAGAGGGTTAGCTCAGTGGTTCCGATGCCTGCCTCCCAACCGCAATGGTCCTGAGTTCGATCCCCGGAAACCACATACAATGCTGGGTGTGGGACTCACGCCCACCAACAATCAATACCACATACCACAGTGCCAGGCGTGATGGCTCACGCCTATAATCCCAGCACTCAGGAGGCAGAGGCAGGAGGATTGCTGAGTTCAAGGTTTGCCTGGGCTACATAGTTCAGGCTGGCCTTGTAGTTCTTGTGTAGGTGGCCCTCAGTTAAGTTTCTTGCCTGAAAGATTAAACTGAATCTGATCAGTGTTTAGCTCCACTACAATGGAAAAGAAATACAGAACGTGGGGGCTGGAGATTTAGCTCAGCGGTTCCAAAGTGCCAAAGTCCCAAATTCAGTCTCGGTAACCACCTAACAGAATGCCAGACGTGGTGCCTCACGCCTATAATCCCACCACTGAATGGCAGAGGCAGGAGGACTGCTGTGAATTCGTGGGCTACAAAGTAAACTGAGGGCCATAAATGCCATAAATTTAATGAACTACAAAGCAAGACCCCGTCTCCCAAGAAGAATAAATAAAACATGAATGTGACAGCTCAATGATGTAGCCAATAAAATCCAAAGATAAGAAATTTTACAGAATAACTTGTCTATAAATCAAAGGGGGAAAAAAGGAGGATTCCTAAAATGAAACTAAGTCTAGAAGAAATGTGCAGAAAAGATGATTTCAAACCCAGCTGTGGTGGTGCATATGTATCATCCTAGCACTCAGGAGGCTGAGGCAGGAAGGTCACTGAGAGTTCAAGGCCAGCCTGAGCTACGTAGCAAATCCTGTTTCAAATAAAACAAAGAAAATACACAATTTCAGAGGCAGAAAATTGTTGCCAGATGCTGAAAGGAGCACGAAATGGAAAGTGACTACTATGGTTCTTTTGGCATGATGAAAATGTTCTGGAATTAGTGGTGATGATTGCATAACTTCAAGTAAATATACTGAAAACTCCTGAAATGTACTGTAAAACAGAAAGGCATTTTTACAATAGATAAATTATATTTCAATTTACTTTGCTTTTTGAGACAGGGTCTCGCTTTGTAGTTCAGGCTGGCCCTGAGCTCACTATGGTGCCCAGGCAAGCCGCCGCGAACTCAGCAATCCTCCCATCTCTGCCTCCCGAGTGCTGGGATTACAGGCGTGAGCCACCACGTCCGGCATTTATATTTCAATTTAAAGAGAAAGACTTCTACATAATGTGATGAATATCCCTAATCTTTGTTACCAGGAAAACTGAAGCAAAAGGATTTCAACATCAAAGCACAATGCTGGGCATGGGGGCTCATGCCTGTAATCCTAGCACTCAGGAGGCAGAGGCAGGAAGATTGCTGAGTTCGAGGCTTGCCTGGGCTACATAGTGAGCTCAGGGCCAGCCTGAACTAAAAAATGAGACTGTCTGAACACACACACACACACACACACACACACACACACACACACACACATCAAGGCAAGAATGAGCAAGCTATGACATCCTGTCTCAAAAAAAGGTCTAAAATATGTCAAACATATGCAATGCACAGACCTTTTTTTAGATTTTGATTCAAACAAACCAGTTTTTAAAAAATACAGTTTTTGGCTGGGCGTGGTGGCTCATGCCTGTCATCCCAGCACTCAAGAGGCAGAGACAGGAGGATTGCTGAGTTCGAGGCTTGCCTGGGCTACATAGTAAGCTCAGAGCCAGCCTGAACTACAAAGTGAGACCCTGTCTCAAAAAATTAAAAAAAAAAAATACAGTTTTTGCCTGGTGTGGTGACACACACCAAAGTCCTAGCATATAGTCCTCAGGAGACTGAAGCAGGACTGTCATGAGTTCAAGGCCAGCCTGGGCCACCTAATGACTTTGTCTCAAAAAAAAAAAAATTATGACAAAAAATTTAAAATATACTTTTTTCTCTCTCGAGTATTTCAGTTGCACCTCATTTATTCACCAGATAGCCTTATCTGTATAAACATGATTTTATAAATTTAATATTGCTCCCTCTCTTAAAATCCTCAGTGGGCCTTTTGCTAATGACCCACTAAAACATCAAGAAAGGACAAAGTGTTCAATCCCCAGTACTGAAAAAAAAAAAAAAAAAAAAAGGACAAAGTGACTGACCATTACAGCATGTGCCTGTAAGTAATCCCAGCTACTCGGGAGGCTGTGGGAAGTTCGAGGCCAGTGTGGGCAACTTAGCAAGACTGGATATAGGGCAAAGGATATAGCTTTGTGGCATATGAAGTGCTTGTGGACCAAGAACTTCAACTGGCTTCAATTCCCAATACATGTGTACATATAAAAGGGGAGAGGTAAAAATGCTCCTTTTGGGTGAAATTGCAGCATGTGGTAATGCTCTACTTCAACTGGTGTTAAGACAAAATACTAAAAACAAAAAAGTCTGGGGCCGGAGGGTTAGCTCAGTGGTTCCAGAGCCTGCCTCCCAAGCGCAAGGTCCTTAGTTCGATCCCTGGTAACCAATGCTGGGTGTGGAGACTCACGCCCACCAGCAATCAATACCAGATACCACAGTGCAGGGCATGGTGGCTCACGCCTATAATCCCAGCACTCGGGAGGAAGAGACAGGAGGATTGCTGAGTTCGAGGCTTGCCTGGACTACATAGTGAGCTCAGAGCCAGCCTAAACTACAAAAGCAAGACCCTGTCTCAAAAAAAAAAAAGTCTGCAAACATCACGCTAAATGTAAAACATAAGCTAATTCCTTCAAATTAGCTAATCCAATTTTAACTGGAATAGGGGAGGGGCAGATTTTAGCAGCCTTTATCATAATCCAGTTCTTTTCAACCCTTGAGGACTCACAGATTAATTTAGCAATTTTTTTTTTCCAGTACTGGGGATCAAATTCAGGACCTTGCACTGACCAGGCAGGTACAGCACCACTGAGCTACACCCCCAGCCCAGCAAGTAATATTTTAATCACCATTCCTCATTTACATGAAGTAATCTGTCCACAGCCTTGAAGCTCAACAGCCGGTACCCTAATCCAGATGAGTGACAAAAATCAACAGTAGCTGGGCATGGTGGCTCACGTCTGTAATCCCAGCACTCGGGAGGCAGAAGTAGTAAGATTGCTGAGTTCGTGGCTCGCCTGGGCTATGCAGTGGGCTCAGGGCCTGTGTGAATTACAAAGCGAGACCCTGTCTTAAAAAAAAAAAAAAAAGAAATGAATAAAAATAAATAGGAATGCAGAAAAAGGACAGAAACAAAGATGATGAAGACCAAGACTGACTCAGATTTTTTACAATAACCTCAGAATTAAGGGTGGAGGGTGGGTTATAACAGAATTCATAATACTAATCACTATGCACATGTGACAGGACAGAATATAAAGCAGGGGAATAAAACTAGTGATAGATACCTATGTATTTGATGTTTGGTATATTAAATAATATTCTACTATCAAATCTATTTCAAATGTTCAGTGTGAGAGTATTTTCTCTTATGCCTAAAACAAATGAGGCAATAGATATTTACTACTAGTAACATTAAAACTGCACAATAGTAACAATAGGAAATGCATAAAGTTTCAGTCAACAACAGACCATATATATATATAACTGGTCCTGTAAGAGAATATATATCTAGGGACACTATAGCTATCTCAGTTTGTGTACATACATTCTGTGATATTGTGACAACATCACCTAAGGATGCCTTTCTCACAACACGTCATCATTAAGTGACACTGTTGGGAACAACTCATATATATTAAAGTTAGTACAATAGCTGCTATTTATTCAGTGTTTATAACACTCTAATCTTCCGATAGTATAAATCAAAATACTACATGCCACACAATGTACCTAGTAATATTTAACATAAATTATCTAATTCTAATAAATGAAGTCAACAATACTCTTTCCATTCCATAGATGAGAAAATGAAGAACTAGCTTCATCTGCCCAAGTATATTTAGTCTGTAACAAAACTAACATTTAAGAAAACCGAGCTCAGAAAATAGTACATCAGTGGCTACAAGAGGCTGAGTAATTACAGGGAGAAGGAGACTGGGAAACTTACATAATTACAATTACAAAAAATAAATTCAAAGAGATCTACTGCATAACACATGAGGATGGCTAACGATAGTATACTGTATTCTTGAAAAATGTAAAGAGAGTAGATGTTACATGGTCTCCTTCCAAAGTGATAATTATGTGAAGTAACAACAGATTTGTTGACTAGCTAGGTTTAACCATTCTACAATATGTATATGCATTTACATATATCTAAGTATATATAAGTATATATACATATATACATAAATATACATACACACATATACTTATATGTATATACATATATAAGTATATATACTTATATATGTATATATGTATATACTTATATACATATATATGTGTACATAAACATATAATATATACTTATATATACTTATATAATATATATACTTATAAACGTGTGTGTGTGTATATATATATACACACACACACACACACACACTTCAAAATAGCATGTTGTACATAAGAACATACAATGTTGTGGATTTTTTTTAAGACAGTGTCTCACTTTGTAGTTCAGGCTGGCCTTGAGCTCACACCATGTAGCCCAGGCAAGCCTTGAACTCACAGCAATCCTCTGCCTCGCAAGTGCTGAGATAAGCATGAGCCACCACAGCCAGCATTGCTGGTATGTGGTACTGACTGCTGGCGGGGGGATGAGTCACGACACCCAGTATTGTTGTATGTAGTTACTGGGGATTGAACCAGGAACCTTGCACTTGCAAGGCAGGTGCCAGAACCACTGAGCTAAATCTCCAGCCCTGTTGGGGACTTTTTAATTTATAAACTGAAATTTGAACATCAGATAGTTTACCTAAAATATATCAATTAGGTACAAACGGTCACATGGTCAGACCTATTTACAGTCGATCCTCCATATTCTCAGGCTCTACATCCAAGCTTGGATTCAAAATACCTAGGGGAAAAAACTGTCTGTGCTGAACATGCGCACTCTTTTCCTTGTTATTCTCCCAACTACACAATATATTAACACTATTTACACAGCATTTGTTAGTGTAAGTAAACTACAGCTGTTTTATGTATATGGGAGGATTCATACAGGTATATGAAAACACCACACCATTTTATATAAGGCTCTAAGCATCTAAGAATTTTGATATCTGAAGAGGTTCAGGGACCAAACCTCCATGGATACAGATAACTATATAAACAACTGAGTAAAGGTGGCTATCTGTAAAAATAAATGTACTAAATTTTCTTATTCTTAGCAAAGATCTCTCAAAGCCATACTTTTTCCTATTACATCCCCTTACATTCCGCCTTTTTTTTTCTTTTCTTTTTTGTGGTACCGGAGATCAAACTCAGGACTTTGCGCTTGCCAGGCAGGTACAGCACCACTGAGCTACATCCCTGGCTCACAGTCTGTCAAGTAATGCTAAGTAGACAATAAAGTTTAAGACAGTGGATAACTAGTATGATATATTAGAAAAAAATACTGAGGCTAGAATCAGAAGACCTTAGCTCCAGTGCTAGTTCCCATGGTTACTAGCCAAGAGATCCTAGAAATGTGATTTAATTCTTTCTTCTCAGTTTCTTGTCCAAAGTAAATAACAAAACAAAACTAGTAAAATCTATCCTTGCTTCAAAGGATGGTTGTGATGATAAAGCAAGATGCAACATAAGATATTTTGTAAACTATAAAACATAAATGCTATTATTATGTAAGAGAACCAGAAGAGGCAGTCTTCCAAATAGAGCCTTTATTCTCCTCTAAGACATATTCACACACTGACACATAATCACCTGGAGACAAATGCTGTATGTGACACAGAGAAATGAAAACAAATGATAAGAAACTCAGGGCACACAGAAAAGGAAAGGTGGGGGCTGGGGAATTAACTCAGTGGTTCTGGCATCTGTCTTGCAAGTACAAGGTCCAGAGTTCGATCCCTGATCCAAAAGAAAAAAAGAAAAAAGAAAGGGCAGAGCCAGGTCTGGTGGCTCATGCCTATAAATCCAGCACTCAGGAGGCAGAGGCAGGAGGATTGATGAGTTTGAGGCTTGCCAGGGCTACATAGTGAGCTCAGGACCAGCCTGAATTACAAAGTGAGACCTTGCCTCAAAAAAAAAAAAAAAAAAGGCAGAGTAGCATACCATGGGGCACATTATGTTGAGGCCAAAAACACTCCAGCGTTAATCAAAAAACCAGTGAAACCACAAATATCCACTTTAACACAGTTGGATTTATACATCACTGAATTCTAAGTTTTCTGTTGTGCGATGGTACTATGCTTTGTTATTAAAACATTAAAATCTTGTAAGAGTAATTTCATTACTACCTTATTCCAGCCGCTGGCATAAACTGCAGTCTCCAGCATACATTCTTGATATGCCTGATATGTCACTGGCCTGTAGGGATTTTTTAAAAAGGCTGTGTCATAAAATAGTAAAATTCTGAATTTCCAGATGAGTCAGTATACAGATATTCGCTTATTCTGTTGTTGAAGTAACTAGGGCTATTCAAAATACTGTTTCAAACAAGGTGTGGCTTTCAATATTGTGTATACATTTTTCCAAGTATCCTATAGGTCAAGATGCACATTGGTGAAATAATTAATATTCCTGCAGTAATGGGGATTGAACCCAGGGCCTTTGCACTAACCTACATCCCAGTCTTTTTTACTTTGTTGTTTTTGAAACAGTCTTGCTAAGCGGCCACGGTTGGGTTCAAACTTGTGATCCTCCTCAATCAGCCTCCCTTGTAGCTAGGGATATACATGCCCAACTCTACAAGTCTTTTTTAATTACTGAGAACTTATTTGGTAGAGCTTTTATGTTGCACATAAATACATGGATTACTGATAATCAAGTAACAAAAAATGAAATTACCTAAGTAACAATGCTAGTCATATATTTAATTTTTAAATTTTTGGCAGCCACATTAGAAAAAGAAATTTAAAAAGTGATAATACATTCTGGCCATATTATTTCAAAAAAGCTCAATATAAAAAACTATTACTGAGATATTTTACCTCCTCTTCCAGGCTGGGAACTGAACCAAGGACCTCCCACACTAGGCAAGTACTCTACCACTGAGCTACATCCCCAGGCCTCTTTTTCTCATTAACTCTTTGAAGTCTAGTGTATTACATTTTCTGCATGAAATAGACATTTCAGAAGCTCTAGACACCATAACTTGAACTGAGAGTTGTGTGGCCTCTGGAGCCAGAACTAAATGGGTGTAAATTTCTACTTGCTGATGGCAAGTCATGTGGCTTTGGGATACACTCTTATCCTTTCTGAGCTTTGATTTTCTAATGGATAAAAAGATAGTATGTAATGTAAAATAAATATGCAAAAAAAGTAAAGCCTGAAAATAGTAGGCTACAATTAAATTAGTGCTGTATCAATCTTAAACATTCATAGGCTGATGAAATCACAGGGCAGAATGTCAGGCCAGAAAATGGCTTTGAAATTTTTAAATCATAAAAGCAAGGCTCTTCCTACTCTTTTTTACATGACTATTAATATTTTGTACAAACTGTGTGTAGGGATAAGTTGTACCATATTATCCAAAGTACTGATTTCTTCAGTAACTTGGTATCACTTTTTTGTTTTAATTTATATACATAAAGCTAATGCTAAAATATAGTACCTGAAGTTTCTCAACAAATAAGACCTGAGTGTTGTCACCACCAATAATTTAGGGTTTTGATGTGGCTAATACTCACATGCAAATTACCAGAAAGGCTAACCTCTCTGCCCTCCAGAACTTTGTACCTTAAGATTTCAGTTTATTGTGCTTATTTATTCTAATTCTTCTCATCCTCAACTTGAAAAGTATGGCACTGACATATCACTGTAGTTTTAAAGTATTTTTTTCTTAAAGAAAATTAAAATTATGTGTAATAAGGGTTTTTACACTTGCTCATTTCACCAGAATATGCAGAAACAAACCGAACTCTCCTAAAATCCAAGTGACTTCCTTTAACAAAGGGTAAACTTGGGCTGTGGATTTAAGCTCAGTGGCACTGTGCCTGCCTAGCAAGTGCAAGGACCTAAGTTTGATTCCTAGTACAAAAGGTGGGGGGGAAGGGTAAACAATTTTTGCCTACATAAAAGGAATTTTTTTAAAAAAATAAGGTATTATCGGGCCAGAGATTTACCTCAGTGGTTCCGGCGCCTGCCTCGCAAGCGCAAGGTCCTGAGTTTGATCCCGGTAACCACATACAACACTGGGCGTGGTGACTCACGCCCACCAGCAATCAATGCCACATACCACAGTGCCAGGTGTGGTGGCTCACGCCTGTAATCACAGCACTGGGGAGGCAGAGGCAGGAGGATTGCTGAGTTCCAGACTTGCCTGGGCTACATAGTGAGCTGAGGGCCAGCCTGAACTACAAAGCAAGACCCTGTCTCAAAAAAAAAAAAAAAAAAAAAAGGTATTACCTTATTTTAACAGTGATTTGCCCTTAGAATTTCAGCCCTTGCAGTGAGGAAGAGTCCACACTATTTTATGAAGTTGTCAATCTTCACTAAGATAAGTACTTCTCCAATTTACACTAATTCCTTAATAATTACAAAAACTACTAGGAGATGGGCCAAGGATGTACTTCAGTGGCACTGTGCCTGTGTGAAAAGTGCAAGGTTCTGAGTTCAATTTCTGGTACCAAAAAAATGCTACAAGAGGACCAGAGATTTAGCTCAGTGGTTCTGGCACCTGCCTCACAAGCGCAAGGTCCTAAATTCGATCCCCGGTAACCACATACAATGTTGGGCGTGGTGACTCACGCCCACCAGCCATCAATACCACATACCACAGTGCCAGGCGTGGTGGCTCACGCCTGTAATCACAGCACTGGGGAGGCAGAGGCAGGAGGATTGCTGAGTTCGAGGTTTGCCTGGGCTACATAGTGAGCTCAGGGCCAGCCTGAACTACAAAGCAAGACCCTATCTCAAAAAAAAATGCTACAGGGCCGGAGGGTTAGCTCAGTGGTTCCAGCGCCTGCCTCACAAGCTTAAGGTCCTGAGTTCGATCCCCGGTAACCACATACAATGCTGGGTGTGGAGACTCACACCCACCAGCAATCAATGCTACATGCCACAGTGCCGGGCGTGGTGGCTCACGCCTGTGGTCCCAGCACTCAGGAGGCAGAAACAGGAGGATTGCTGAGTTCAAGGCTTGCCTGGACTACATGGTAAGTTCAGAGACAGCCTAAACTACAAAGTGAGACCCTGTCTCAAAAAAAGAAAAAAAAAATGCTATAAGAAATTGATTTTTAAGATTTCTAACAAGCCAGGCATGATATATGCTAATAATTCCAGCACTCTGGGTAGCTAAGGCAGGAGGAAGGCAAGTTTGAGTGCACCGTGGGCAACTTATTGACTTAGCAAGGCCATGTTGCAAAATCAAAAAAAAAAAAAGAAAAGAAAAAGAAAAAAAGAGCTGGGAATGTAGTTAATTGCATAGGTCCTGTACCATAATCCGTAGCACCACAAAAAAACAAACAAAAAAAACCACAGATTTATAGCAAACAAGTTGATTCTATTTTAATCTTTCATTTTTTTTAATCTTTCATTTTTACTAGCTTCTTTAGATTTAGTATGATCAGAGCCACAGCTGTGAGGCAAGCCCACTATAAAACTCTATAAACCCATTCCATGGGCAGACGTACAACCCCAAAGTTTAGCAATGTCTGAGATATAGATAATGTCAAACATAGATATCTAAGATACTAAAATAATATTAATCTCACCTTACAATGCATAAAACCTGAGCCATTTTATTTAATGTTGGCCACTAGAAGGAATGGTAATAAAAAGTGGTCAGAAGAGCAACAGTTTATATTTACAATGTTATAAACATGTCCATTAAAATCTGACAGCTGAACAAGTAAATGCAAACCACCAAATCACAGTTGGAACAGTTAACACACTGCTTTGAAACAAGGCTGTCATTCAAAACACAAGCAGCTATTTCGGGAAAGCAAAAGAAAAAAACTGAAAAGTGATACTGTTCACCTAAAGTAAAGCCTCAACCAATCTAGCATGGCATGAGCTCCAGAGCCTACTTAGAGAAGCATATTCCCCCTCAGCAATGGTAACTCACTGGCTGAGGAGCATTTGCAATGCTTTATGCAGAGGTTCCTTCAGTTCTTGGGACACTCTTTCTCCAAGATGGGCCAAGCAATCTTCTATTGAGGTTTCTGGGTTAGCAGGGCTGAACACGGGAGAAGTATGACGATCAAAGCCTGTGCTGGTGAAGGCTGAAGACAGGGCAAGAGAGAAACCTAATTTAATTAATATCAAAAACTGCTCTAGGACAGACCATGGGATTAAAGTAACAATCAGTGAAAGTTAATAGTTATAAGCCACTTAAAAGAATGAAACAGGGGGCCAGGGATTCAGCTCAGTGGTTCCAGCCATCTGCCTGACAAGCACAAGGTCCCAAGTTCAACCCCCGGTACCACATACCACAATGCCAGGCATGGTGGCTCATGCCTATAATGCCTGCCTTGGGAAGTAGAGGTAGGAGGATTGCTGTCAGTTCGAGGCTTGCCTAAGCTACACCGGGAGCTCAGGGTCAGCCTGAACTACAAAGCAAGACCCTATCTAAAAAAAAAAGTAGCTGAGTAATAGAACACAGCACATGTGAGGCCCTCTGTTCAATTCACAGTACCACCATAATAAAAAAAAGAGTCAGATAATCATTACAGATACTAATCTTGTCTAGAACACCAGAATTGACAGATCCTAAATTTAGAGGGTTTTCTTAAAGAATTTTTTTTTTTTTTTTTGCTTTTTGGAGACAGGGTCTCGCTTTGTAGTTCAGGCTGGCCCTGAGCTCACTATGGTGCCCAGGCAAGCCGCCGTGAACTCAGCAATCCTCCTGTCTCTGCCTCCCGAGTGCTGGGATTACAGGCGTGAGCCACCACGCCCAGCATTTCCTTAAAGAATTTTAATGAGAAAAAATTTTTTGATTTAAAGAGAAAAAACAACTAAATTGACATCAAAATATTCTAACAGGACTAGACTTATAGCTCAGTGGTAGCATAGCATGTTACAGGCCTATGTTCCATTCTCAGTAAACAAAACAAAGAACCTTTAATCTACTTAGACACTGACCAATTTAGTATAAAACAATAAAATGAGAGGTAACTCCTAGTTCTATCATTGCTCTCTTATGCTAGTATTTTTAGGATTCTGTTTTTACCTTCATAAATGTGGCACTTAAAGTAGCCTCTAATCAGTTTACTACACCTCACAAGATGAGACCACTGTGTTCATTTCCTTACTAAAATACTCTATTTCAAACTTGCTGCACACTGGGCCAGGGATTTAGCTCAGTGGCAGTGCACCTGCCTGGCAAGTGCCAAGATCCTGAGTTTAATTCCCAAAACCACCAATAACAACAACAAAAAATTACTGCATGTTAACAAAATTTAAAATTATGGTGGCTCTCCAAATATAAAACCAAGTATGGAAGAAGGATCTATAACCTATTCCTCCTCAGTTCAATTACCAGATTCTCAAGCAAGCATCAAGCTACAAGCAGGTAATCACAGCACTCTGGAAAGCTGAGGAAGGACAACCACAAATCTGAGCCCAGCCTTAGCAACTTAAAAACTATTTAAAAAATAAAATTTAAAAAGAAGTGGAGAACAATAACAATTTGTGTGTGTATGTGTGTGTGTGTAATAAAAAGAGTTAGGGGTACAGTTCAATGCAAAGGCCTGGGCTCAATTCCTGGCACCATAAACAGACAGCAACCTACTAGCTCCTCTAATTCCTAACTTTATGTTACAGAGATCTGCCCAATTCCCTGACTGCAGGAAGGGCAGGCAGGACGACTGTTGTTCCAAAATACAAACTAGATGCAGGATTCAGGATTCCAGTGCCAATGTTTATACCTGTTTCTAAGAGTTACCAATTATCTTCATTTTTATTACATTGACCTAAGGCTTGCTGCTAAAAACTGCAAAATTTACATCTTCCTTATCTCTTAGAAAGATATCAATGACTGAAGTTCACAAATAACTTGGTTGTCTGAGCCATTTTAGAGTATCCATTTTACCTGGGCATGGTAGCACACTCTTGCAATCCCAGCACTTGGCAATTTGAGGCAGGAGCATTGCCACAAATTAGAGGCCACCCTAAACTACATAGCAAGTTAATGGCCAGCCTGAACTACAAAGCAAGACCTTGTCTCAAAAAAGCAAGACGAAGAGTATCCATTTTAATGATCAGTGCTGGATGATATGTGTTTCAGTAACTAAATGTATTTAACCTTGTTATTCTTCATTCCTTTCTGCCTTCTGCCCACTTTATTACAAGGAAATATTATTATCAGAATGTGCATAAAGGCTTCAAGGTAATTAGAAACTTAGTTAAAATCTTGATTAAAATATAAAAAAGACAACAAAGGTTTTTGAGTTATTTGTGAATGTTAAAGTCTTTCATTGTTCCTTAACAATACTGGGCAAGGGTGGGCATGCAGCTCAGTGGAACGGCACTTGCCTAACATGCATAAAACCCTGGTTTTGATCCTCACCA
>PVIC010017242.1:0-32974 GCA_004025085.1 Thryonomys swinderianus | reverse complement strand
AGAAACCTAGATCTTGCCTGAAGTCATTCCTTCCCCTGCACTCTTCAGTGGACAGTTTGTTACCTCCCACAGGATTGGGTACATGTCCTTCTTGCTCCTTATTAATACTTCTAGACCATTCCCTTCCCCAAATTCTCCTGCTTTGAATTTTAGTAGATAATATATTTTCTACCCATGACCATTCACTGTTGCAGTCACTTACTGACCTCTATTATTTACCTTTTTTCTCAATTATAAGTCCTAGGATGTTGTCACCCCAACACTAATATTGCCATAAGTATTGAGCCTCTTTTTTTTTTGAGATAGGGTCTCTCTTTGTAGTTCAGCCTGGCCCTGAGCTCACTATGTAGCCCAGGCAAGCTGCCACGAACTCAGCTATCCTCCTGTCTCTGCCTCCTGAGTGCTGGGATTATAGGCGTGAGCCACCATGCCCGGCACTGTGGTATGTGGTATTGATGGCTGGTGGGCGTGAGTCACCACGCCCAGCATTGTATGTGGTTACCTTACTGGGATCAAACTCAGGACCTTGCACTTGCGAGGCAGGCGCTGGAACCACTGAGCTAACCCTCCGGCCAGTATTGAGCCTCTTAATATACATATACTTGATCCATTCAACCTCCTTTTTCTCTCTGTTCTTGAAGTCTATTCTAGTTATCTTAAGTGGCCTCTACCTTATCTCAGGTGCTCTCTCCCATGGTCACACCCTATACTTTGTCTTTGGCAGGATCTGAAACTTCACCATAATCTTATTTTTATGTATCCTATTCTGCCATTGTTGTTTAGTTTTGTGGGGTTAGATTTTGGGGGTTGTTTTGGAGTTTCAGGTGGCTTTATTTTTGAGTTAAAGTTTCACTATGTTGCTCAACTTGCCCTCAAACTCCTGGGTTTAAGCAATCCTCGTACTCCACCTCCCTGGTAGCTGGGATGACAGGCACACCACCATGCCCACCTTATGTATTCCACTCAGATCACCGCCTCTTTTCTTTATTGCTCATGCCTATAGGATGCTGACTTCAACAATCCTTGGATCTACTCAAACCTCCAATCTGTTGATAGTGTCCACTGCTCCTTATCTCACACTTCTTACTTCCTGGCTTCCTCCTTACCTAGTTTGCATTTCTTGGTCAATACTCATAAACACTCCATACCATTCAGCCTCAATTCCCTTTCCTTATTTCACTTTCAAATACTCACCTGGCTAACCCTGGCCTGGGTTGAATCCCATCCTGCTATCCTTATCCATTTTCTGAAAATGTAATAAAATACCAGAGACCAGGTATAATGAATAGGAACTCATTTGGCTCACAGTTCTAAAGGCTACAAACTGCAAAAGCAAGCTGCCAGAATCTGATGAGGACCTCCCTGCAGTATCATACATGGCAGGAGGCATCACCTCATGACCAAAACAAGTTTGTTAATTTGGATCTCTCTACCACCTCCTACAAAGCTACTAATGCCACATGGGGTGCTTCCTGATGACCTTATCTAACCCTAATTACCTCCTCAGAAGGCCACACCTCCAAATACTACCAACATATGACTCTGGAGATTAAGTTTCCAAAACATGAATTTTAGAGGACACGCCGTTATAGTTTAAATGTGTTCTCCAAAGTTCATGTATCAGAAATTTATTTCCTAGGCATGTGTGAAGATAGAATTTGGGTATGGGTCCTTTCAGTGGTAATTAGGATCAGATGAGTGTGGCAACCAGGGAAGGGAACATAACTAGAACCTTTGCATTAGGTTCTAGTTTCCTGTGAGTCCACTGCACACGGTTAAATAATTCATAATTAGGCAGAAATGAGACTTAGAGAAGCTTAGCTTGGGCCTGATCCATGCTACTCTGGGTAGCAAAAGACCCCAGGCCCCAGCCTGCCACAACTTCTATTCAGCACCTCTAGAGGAACAAAATGTAACAAAGACTCAAACAGGATTGTTTCCAACAGATGAGGTCATAGAGTGGAGGCTGCCTGTTGTATTAGAGGCTCTACAAGAGGGGAAAGATAGACCAGGGTTACTAAACTGTGTCTCACCATGCAATACTATCTGGCACATCATTGCCCAGATGAAATCATTCACCAGATGCCAAGCAGATGCCAATACCACGTTTTTGGACTTCCATGAGCAAAATAAGCCTCTTTATAAATTACCTAGTTCGATCCCCAGTAACCACATACCACGAAGCCAGATGTGGTGACATACGCACTAGCATATACAACAATGCCTGGCATAGTGGCTCATGCCTGTCATCCCAGCACTCGCGAGGCAGAGGCAGGAGGATTGCTGAGTTCCAGGTTTGCCTGGGCTACATAGTGAGCTCAGGGCCAGCCTGAAGTACAAAGCGAGACCCTGTCTCAAAAAATAATAATAATTTTAAAAATAAACTTTTCTTTACATTTTGGGTGGTGGGTATTTTGTCCCAATGACTCATACAGCACCACATAAATACCCTCACTTGGCAGAAGAGACAAAGGGGTAAAAGGTAGAGATCTTCCTCCACCAAGCTCTTTTATAAAGGTATGAGAGAACAGACCTCATCACTCAATAACTACCTGAACACCATGCCTCTTTTGTTTTGAGTTTTTGTTGTTATTATTTGGTTGGTTGGTTTTGTTTTAGTATATTGAGAATTGAACCCAGAGTCTGTCCACTGAGCTACAGCACTAACCTTTTTTAAATTTTTTTTTTAATTTTGAAACAGGGTTTTGCTAAGCCACTAAGGTGAACAAACTGGATGGGAACCTGTGATCCTCCTGCTCAATGACTCTGCCAAAACAGTTCTTTTGAAAGTAATCGAGTTCCACACTGCTAAATCCAGGAGGTCAGTTCTCAGTCCTAACCATACTTCATCTATTTGCAGTTCTTTTACACAGGTGGCCACTCTTTCCTGCGAACACTTCAACTGTCTTCTTTTGGTTTTCCTTTACCTCACTGGGTGCTCCTTCTTAGACCTCTTCACTGATTCCTTTTTTCTCTCCCACAACCCTACCCTTGCTTTTTCCTCCTTTGCCTACATTTAGGCTTTGAATCCCACCTATATCTCTAACCTAAAATTCTCCTTTACATTTCAAACATATCCAATTGCCTACTTGATTTCTCTGTTTGAATACCCATAAGACATCTTAAGGCACATGTCCCAAATCATATTTCTTATCTAAAAATTCATCCAGAATGAGAAGAGACCTAGAATAGCAAAAGCAATTCTAGGCAACAAGGGGGTATCACACAATCCCCACCTTGAAACTATACTACAAAGCCACTGAGGTAAAAACTACATGGTACTGACAAAGAAGCAGACTGGAGGATCACTAGAACAGACTGGAAGATCCAGAAATAATTTCAGATATACTAAGCCACCTCATATTCAACAAAGGAGCCAAATACCCTCAACAGAGGAAGGATAGCCTCTTTAACAAATGGTGCAGGAAAACCTGGGTGTCAATGTGCCAAAGACTAAAGCTAGATCTATCACTTTCAATATAAATTAAAGTCAAATCAAAGTGGATTTGAGACCTAAATATTAAAATAGAAACACTAAACTTGCTGCAAAACAGGTTAGGTAGAACTCTTGGAGACAATGACTTAGGGAAAGACTTTATGAACAAAACCTCTATAGCACAAGAACTAGCAGAATCAATAAATGAGATCTCTTATTAAAAAGCTTCTGCACAGCAAGAGAAACCACCAGCAGAGCAAAAAGACAACCAACAATATGGGGGGGGGATTCTACCAGCTGTTTCTCAAACAAAGGGCTACTGTCTAGAATATATAAAGAACTCAAAAAAATCAACCCCCCCAAATTTAAAGACCCAATACAGAAATAGGCATTTTAAATGAACAGATTTTTTTCAGATGAATAAGTAAAGGGAGCAAAGAAACATATGAGGAAATGTTCAACATCGCTGGTCATTCGAGAGATTCATATGAAAATAATACTGAGATTCCGTCTTACTCCACAAAGAATGTTTCTGATCTCAAAATCAACCAACAATAAATGCTGGTGGGGCTGTGGGGAGAAAGGAACTTTTCTCCATGACTTGTGGGAATGTAGATTGTTGCAACCACTGTGGAGATTCTTCAAAAAACTAGGATTACAGGTTGCATTTGACCCTGGTGTTCTCCTGCTGAGTATATACATGAAACAATTAAAAGAATCATACCACTGTGACATATGTCTATCCATGTTTATAGCAGCTCAGTTTGTAATAGCTAAGTCTTGGAAACAGTGTAAATGGCCATCAACAGGAGACTGCATAAAGAAGATTTTTTTTTAAAATTGAGTATTACTCTGTCATAAAGAATGATAAATTTGAGTCATTTATACTCAAATGGATGTACCTTGAGGACTAACTCATAGGTGAAAAAAATAGGACACAGATGTGTAAATACCATATCATTTCTCTGGTATGAGAAACCGAAGTTGTAAATGGTTTCTAAAATGTATGATAGGTATTGTGAAATAGGAAGAAAATGTTCAAAGGGAAAAGGGTGGGTAGGGGCCAGTAAAGAAGGAAAAGAAAAAAATGGTGAAAACAAAAGGAAATAAAGCTTTTGTATATAGGAGGTGAGGAGTTGTAGGGAGGGCAGGAGAATGGGAAAAATGGTAATTTAATCATGTCATGTACTGGCAAAAATTCTGAGTGTTGAATGTGATCATGTTTTGTATAAAAATGATAAAATCAATTAATAAAGTAAAAAGAATTATCAGGAAGTATAAAACAAAAAAATCATATTTCTAGCCTGCCTTCTCCCTGCCCTCCATATTCTTAAATTATTTTCCTTACAGTGTTCATTGACAACAGTTCAGTTCTTTCATGTGCCGAGATCCAAAATCTTGAGGAATTCAAGTCATAATCAGCAAATCCAATTGACTCTTTGAAAATAGATATTAAAAATTGAATCACTATTCATGACCTTCTTCCTGAATCAAATTATCACCATCTGTTTGGACTATTTCAGTTGCCTCTTAACTAGTGTTCTGCCTTTGCCTCCACCCCAGTGGAATGCTATTACCCCATAGAAAAGGACTGAAGTACTTTGTGGTTTAGACCTGGTTGTCTCTCTAAAGCTTCACGTGCTCAGAGGCAGGGCTGGTGGAAGGCCACTGGATTATTTGGGCCAGACAGCTGGGTGATTGTTAGGAGGCAGGGTCTGATCCAAAGAGGTGGGTCACTGGGGGTTTGATTTGAAAGGGTTTATCTCCCTCCCTTGCTCCTCCCTTCACACCTCTGCTCCCAGGCTGCTTTACAGGGAGCCCCGCTCCTCTGTCACACCTGCGCTGTGCTGTCCTGCCTTGGAGCCAGTTGACCTTGGATTGAAACGTGAGCCAAAATAAACCCCTTCCCCTTTAAGTGTTGGGTGTCAGGTATTGTGTCTCAGGTCTGAGAAAAGTAACTAAAACAAATACTGACACATATTACAATGTAAATGAGACTTGAAAATATTGGACAAGTGAAAGAATTCAGTCACAAAAGACCACATATTGAATGATTTTATGGACAAATATCCAGGACAGGAAAATCCATAGAACAATAAAATTAGTGGAGAGCAGAATACAAAGGGAGAAAGGATTGGGTAAGATGGCCAAGGGGTTTCCTTTTGGAGAAATGAAAATTTTCTAAAACTGAATGTGATCAATCAGGTGTAGTGGTACAAGTCTGTAATCCCAGCATTCAGGAGGCTGAGGCAGAAGGAACACCATGAGTTTAAGACCACCCTAGGCTATGAAGTGAGTTTGAGGTCAGCCTGAGCTACATTGATTCTGTGTCAAAAAAAAAAAAAACATCCCAAAATAAAGAATAAAAATGAATGTGGCAATATTGTACAACTTTGTTAGTACAGTATACTGAAATCATTGATTTGTATTAAAGGATGAAGTTCATACCATATAAATTATATCTCAGGAAGCTGTTAAATTTTTTAGCCAGGCATTGTGGCATATGACTCTAATTCCAGCACTGAGAAGGCTGGGAAAGAAAAATTGAGGCCAGTCTGTGGTACGTAGTGAGACCCTATGTCAAAACAAAAACCCAAAACCAGGCATGGCAGTACATACCTGTAATATCAGCACTCTGAGAGGCTGGGGGAAAGTTCCAGCCCAGCCTGGGAAATTTAGAAAATCAGGGATACTCTGTCTCAAAGTTTAAAACAATTTTCAAACTTTTTTTTTTTTTTTTGAGACAGGGTCTCGCTTTGTAGTTCAGGCTGGCCCTGAGCTCACTATGTAGCCCAGGCAAGCCTGGAACTCAGCAATCCTCCTGCCTCTGCCTCCCAAGTGCTGGGATTACAGGCGTGAGCCACCACACCCGGCACTGTGGTATGTGGTATTGATTGCTGGTGGGCATGAGTCTCCACCCCCAACATTGTACGTGGTCACCAGGGATCGAACTCAGGACCTTGCGCTTGCGAGGCAGGCACTCGAACCACTGAGCTAAATCTCTGGCCCAATTTTCAAACTTTTATAAGCATGTTTGCATTACATAATGATTACATTCATTGTGGGGGGTTGGTACATGCATATAACATCTTAATTCTTTATTTTCATCCCCTTCTCCTGTCTCACTCCTTCCATCCATCTCTTGGTTCTCTTCCCTTTTCCAAAAGATCCATCTCCCTGTTTCCTATATCTGTCTTTTGTTTTTCTCTTTTGTAGTTGCTCTACTTTCATATTTGGGTTTCTCACACAAGAGAAATTATGTGAAATTTAAGCTTATCTCAAGGTGCATTGATTTTTCCACAAGGGACTCAAGTTTAACCTTTATAGCAGAGTAGTACTCCACTGTATATAAATATCATGCTTTTTATCTATTCTTCTTTTCATGGACATATAGGCACTTCCAAAATTTAGCTATTTTGAGTTAAGGTGCTATATGCATGGGTATGTGTGTGTAACTGTAATATGATATCTCTTCTTTTCTTTTTTGGTAGTGGGGATTGAACTCAGGACCTTGCACTTATTAGGCATGGTGCCACTGAGCTAAATCCCCAGCCTTGTAGTATGATGTCTTTAACTCTTTCGGGAACATATGCAGAAGGGGAATGGCTGGATCACATGGAATTTCTATTTTTAGGTTTTTAAGGACTCTCCATACCCATTTCCAAAGTGGTTGTGCTGATAGCCAAATGTGCCAGAAAGCCTGCTGAGCCATTTTAAGACATCTTTTATCAAGTCATTCTGTGATATTTCAAATCTCCATTTTGTCCAAATTGTTCCAATACTGCACCATACTTTGTATATCAAACAGAAGGTCAGATAGGATTGCCCCTACTTACTCATCACTTCTTTACTTTTCTCATTTTTTTTTTTTTGAGACAGGCTCTCTCTTTGTAGTTCAGGCTGGCCCTGAGCTCACTATGTAGCCCAGGCAAGTGTCAAACTCAGCAATCCTCCTGCCTCTGCCTCCCGAGTGCCGGGATGGCAGGCATGAGCCACCATACCGGGGACTGTGGTGTGTGGTACAGAGATCGAACTCAGGACCTTGTGCTTGCAAGGTAGACGCCAGAACCACTGAGCTAAATTCCCGGCCCTACATTTCTCATTCTTATTACAATGGTGGGTCTGTCCTTCTGAGACTAATATCTATACCTGGATTCCATACTGTTGAATTCTATGCTTTCCCACTCTCTCAGGAACCACAATTTTAAAATTATTTTTCTCCTTTCTCCTCTCTAAGTCCTCACTGAAGTCTAATTCCTCTTCCCTTGAATTCAGACTAGTTGCAGGAACTTGCTTAACCAAGAGAATGCAGCAGATGTGATGTTCAGGAATTTGCAAGACTAAACCCTAAGAAGCCTTGTAGTTTCCACTTGGGCTTTTTGCAACATTCACTAAAAACCTTAAAGGCTGCGTGTAACAAACCTGTCATTTTGCGAAGAGGGTCTAGCTAGCCGGGTGAAGAGGCTGTCCGGAGGGAGAGATGACTGATTTGCCCACCATATCTTCGGTCCCTTAACCATTCAAGTCATCCTAGCTGAGCACCCAGACATTCTGAATCAGAAATTAACCTTTCCCTATGTATCAGGGTTTTTTATTTTTGATCCAACTAAATGTGACAAAAATAATAATAAATTATCAGGAGGCTGAGGCAGGAGGATCTCCATGAGTGGCCTACATAGCAAGACCCTGTTTCAAAAAAATATGTAACAATGGGGGCCGGAGATTTAGCTCAGTGGTTCCAGTGCCTGCCTAGCAACGACAAGGTCCTTGGTTCGATCCCAGTAACAACATACAACAATATGGGGCATGGTGGCTCACACCCACCAGCAATCAGTACCACACCCCACAGTGCTGGGCGTGGTGGCTCACGTCTGTCATCCCAGCACTCGGGAGACAGAGGCAGGAGGATTGCTGAGTTCGAGGCTTGCCTGGGCTACATAGTGAGCTGAGGGCCAGCCTGAACTACAAAGCAAGACCCTGTCTCAAAAAAACCAAACCAAACCAAAACAAAACAAAACAAGACCCTTCTAAAAAAAAACACACACAAATAAACAAAACTCTGTGTCTTCTCCTACTATGGACCTTTACACATGTTTTCTCCCTTTCACTTGGAGTGGTTTCCCTCTTCAACCAGTTACCAGGCTTCTGAAGTTCTGCTTGATCTGGAAACCTTTCCTAACTTCACAGAGCGCAGCACCTGTCTGCTACAGAAGCACTCATCACACTTATAATTTTATATTTTCTTTTGGTACTGGAGCTTGAAACCAGGCCCTGAACACCTGGTAGACAGGTGCTCAACCGCTGAGCCACACACCCTCGGAAAAGCCCTGTTGTAGTTTTAAAGTATTTTTGTTTTTGAGACAGGGTCTTGCTTTGTAGTTCAGGCTGGCCCTGAGCTCACTATGCAGCCCAGGCAAGCCTAGAACTCAGCAACCCTCCTGCCTCTGCCTCTCAAGTGCTGGGATGACAGGCATTAGCCACCACACCCGACACTGTGGTATGTGGCATTGATTGCTGGTGGGCGTGAGTCACCATGCCCAGCATTCTATGTGGTTACTGGGATGGAACTCAGGGCCTTGCGCTTGCGAGGCAGGAGCTGGAACCACTGAGCTAAATCTCCAGCCATGTAGTTTTAAATTTTGAGACAGTTTTCTTGAGCTGCCCAGGCTGGCCTCACACTTGCATCTTCATGCTTCAGCCCTCCTAGTAGCTGGAAATGCACATGTGCCCCACCATGCCTGGCCTAATGTTACACATATCTTACTAGACCCTGGAAGAATGTTTGTCTTTCTGACTACACTTCAAGCTTCATGTGGCAGACACAAAGGTTGCCTTGCCAGCTACCATGATCACAGTGCCTAATACAGTGCCTGATACATACCAGTACTAGATGCTGCATATATATTTGGTAGGAGAAAACAGAGCACAAAAAGGATTAGAGAAGAGGAGGAGAAAAAGGGAGCACAAGAAGGGCCTCTCCCACGATGACTGGTTACCAACATTTTCTCTTTGTATTTCTAACACACTTTCTTCATATGGCTCTTATTCATGCCATTACATGCATTAAAGTCCATGGCTAGCACATGTGTTCGGTGGCATATTTTTATCAATATGAAATATCCAGTTAACTTTTTAAATATACTGGCTCTGAATTCTATTTCTCTGATTCAAGTATGGGTCCTTTCAGGCTGGATGTGGTGGCAAGACCCTACATTTCCACCACTCGGGAGGATGAGGCAGGAGGGTTGCTGCAGGTTTGAAGCCAGCCGGGGCTACATAGTCAGAGCCTGTGTCCAAAACTTTAATAGTGCTGCTTTTTGCTAGGATCTGTACAACTCCAAAGTTTCATTGTTTCTTTGTTCATCATTATTTTTTGTATTCTACATGTTCCTCTTGTTTTGGATTCACTTTTTATTTTGAGCAATAAAGAGATTAGCTGAGCAATAAAGAGATTCTGAATATGTCCAAAGTGTTTTGAATATGTTCTGTATATGTCTGAAAGTTACAATTTGAAAATCTATTTTGTTCTTTGTGATTTTACTTCCACACCCTACCACCTCTTCCCCACACAGGACCAATTGTTCTATTCATTCACTTTGGTCCATCACTTTTCTGCTGTAGATTTTCTCCAAATATTCCTGGAAATCTTTTGTTAGATGTGAACAGCAGAGCAGAGGAAAATTCAACTCTGGTAACAGTTCTGTCTTCCTTAAATTTCAGCATCACAGTATCAAGGAGGAGCTGCTTCGCGGCCTTTCCTGCCAGTTTCACAGGTGTTTATAGAGAACTGACTTCAAACAGTGCGAACTGGGTGACACAGGGAAGAGAGAGGGTAAGAAACCCAATATTTGAGGGTATATATAAGGGACAAATTGACCCGCAAACGTAGCTTGGCTACATTTCCTTAGAGGTTTTGTTAGCCTGCATTTCTGAACAGGCCTATCTCCTCAGGGAGAGAGAGCCATGTAAATGGGTTGTGCTTTCACCTGGATAAGGAGAGAGGAGAAATTTTCCTCTCTTAAAAATGCTGAAGTAGGGGGCTGGAGATTTAGCTCAGGGGTTCCGGCGCCTGCCTCGCAAGCGCAAGGTCCTGAGTTAGATCCCGGTAACCACATACAATGCTGGGCGTGGTGACTCACGCCCACCAGCCATCAATACCACATACCACAATGCTGGGAGTGGCGGCTTGTGCCTGTAATCCCAGCACTCAGGAGGCAGAGGCAGGAGGATTGTCGAGTTTGAGACTTGCCTGGACCACACAGTGAGTTGAGGGCCAGCCTGACCTACAAAGAGAGACCCTGTCTCAAAAAAAAAAAAAAAAAAAAAAAAGCTGGAATAATTTTAACTTTAGCAGTGGAGGACTTCAGTGTATTTCTCAAGTGAAAACTTTTTTTTTTTTTCTTGTAAGTCCACAATATATGGAGGTCTGTTCTGGGTTTCCTGTTTTTGCTTTTTTGGTTTTGGGGCTGCTTTTTAAAAATTTGGTACAAATTTCCCAATGTTATATGTGATTTTGAGATGTATATAAATTGTACCAATAAAGAATTCAATTAAAAATTTTATTTATTTATTTATTTATTTATTTATTTATTTATTTATTTATTTAGGATCCTACACTCACACTAGCAAAGTTTTGGAAGCAAATATTTAACTTTCCTTAGTGTGAAATTCTCTTTTAACTTTAGAATTAAAGTGGGCCAAGGAGGGACAGGGTGGTCACAGAGCCACCCAATTGACCTGTCTTTTTCTCAACAAGATTCTTTAATTATCTGCAGGGGTCTGTGCTCTTTGTTTTGTTGTGGTGGTGGTGGTGGTTGCTGTTTGTTTTGTTCTTTGAGACAGGGTCTCTCTATGCAGTTCTGGCTGGCCTTGATCTTTCTATGCAGCCCAGGCTGGCCTCAAATTTGTGGCGATCCTCCTGCCTCAGCCTCCCTCCTACCTCAGCTGGATTACAGATGTGTGCTCCCAGACTGCTCTTCGCATTTATTTGTTCTGAGATTTAATTTTCTTTGGATTTGCTCCAGTAACTTTCCCTTGTAGGTTTGCCGCGGCTCCCCTTCCTCTCAGATCAATTAGGTTCCATCTGATTTTGATCCTTAAAGATTCTTTATACCCTGTGAACTGCTGATAGCACACTTTGCTTTAAGTATAGCACTCATTGTTTTTGCTTTTCTGCTCTTTTAAGGGACCTGGGGCGAGAGGATAGAGACAAAGTTACAAGTGCTTAAGGCTGCTATCTTGATCTAATCTGATGGCGCTGCTTTGCTTGTCAGTTACGCTTCGGAGACCACTCAAAGAAGAAAGGGAGCCCTGGGCCGTAGCTTGGTGCTAGAGCCCCTAATTCCTCTGGACTTCTGATAAAGCCCCCATATTACTTAGAAACCCATAATCTGCGTATCAGCAGAAAGCCAAACTGCAGTTAGTACACAAGATCCCTAAAGACAAATTAGAAAGGGATGTGATACTCGGAGCAGAAATACTGGTAAAATAATACCTCTTCGGGTGCAATAATTAGAAAAAGACACCCTTTGACTGTCACATAGAGAAAAGCTTGTCTTTCTTTGTGGACAATGGCATCTCTGCATTAGGTAACAGGTTTGGCTGATTAGCACAATATTGGCTCAGTTTCATTTCCCCACAAACACTTTACGGAGAGCATATACTGCAGAAGATTATAATAAAGAACTATAGCAGGCCTTCTGAGCCTTCCCCTGTCTCCACGTACCAGGCTGAGAGGACAGAGTGACCCTCAGAAAAACCTGTCACCATCGACTGCACCAAGAAAGATGTTCTGACTTCCCAGAGGGCCAGTAGAGCAGTCCGGAACCATCCTTCCACAACTAGGTTACTCCAGGTTTAAAGATTAGGCCCTAGGCCAGTGATGTAGCTCAGTGGTGCCACAATTGCCTGGAAAGTGCAAGGTCCTGCTTCCAATTCCCAGTGCCAGAAATAAATAAATAAATAGCCCTACTCACTGAGCTTTTCTGTTGTTGTGGTGCTGGTGGTGGTGGTTGTAGTACTGACGATTAAACCCAGGGCCTCAACACTAATTTATATCCTCAGCCTCTTTAAATTTCATTTTTATTTTGAGACAAGGTCTCACTAAATGGCTAAATTGCCTGGGCTAGACTTCAACTTGCAGTCCTCCTGCTTCAGCTTCTCAGACTGCTGGGATTATAGGTATGCAGTACCATGCCTATCTCTCACCAGTTTCTAGCAGTCACCTCAGCACAAAGTAGAGAGCTATTTAATGCAGATGGTCACAGTTCTCAGATGTCATCAACCTCTAGGCCTGTCCAAGGATAGTCCTCAGCAACTAGAGACAAGCCCTCTATCTACTTTGTTAGAACCCATACCCCACCCCTAATTCACATACTTGCCCCCACAACTTACTGCACTGGCCAATCTGGATTATTCATCAAAAAACCAAAGACATTTACTTTTATTTTTTAAACAAAAATGGGACTAGTCAATAGATATTTGGCTACCACTTGTTTTATTTCCCACTGATGTATCTTAGAGACCTTTCAGTTGGGTACATAGAGTTCATCACTTTGTTTATTTTTTGTTTGTTTGTTTGTTTTTGAGACAGGGTCTCGCTTTGTAGTTCAGGCTGGCCCTGAGCTCACTATGTAGCCCAGGCAAGCCTCGAACTCAGCAATCCTCCTGTCTTTGCCTCCCGAGTGCTGGGATTACAGGCATGAGCCACTACGCCCAGCAGTGTATGTGATTACCGGGATCGAACTCAGGACCTTGCGCTTGTGAGGCAGGCACCGGAACCCCTGAGCTAAATCTCCGGCCCCCTATTTCACTATCTTTTGGATATAGTCCTTATAGGGTAGGCAATCTCTCCCCTTTAACCTTGCTAACCTAGCATGGACCCCAGCTCAACCCTTTTGGCTGTTCAAGGGAGTCAGCATAAGGCCCAGGTCAGAAATGTAAAGACTTCTCTTGGAAAGTTCCAAATCAGAAGTAGAGAAGGATCTCTAACTGTAACGATGTGACTTTGGAGATGGCAGTCATTTGTATCTCCATCATACAGAAGAGGCTTAGAGAATGAGGTAATACAGAGAGATATGAAGAAAGAGATGAGGTACGAAGAGATGGAATTCAAACCTTTCCTGTAACAGTATCTGAGAACTGCCTCATCCTTCCCAGTTACATAAACTTATAAATTCCATATTTTTCTTAAACTTATTCAAATTAGATTTTTGTCACTTGCAAAGAATCCCATTACAATCTAGACATAAAATAAATATAAAACTGGATAAAGATGTGTTTTTTTTATAAAATGGGGTATTACTCTGCCATAAAGAATGATGAGATTGAATCATTTAATACTCAAATGGACGTACCTTCAGGACATACTCATAAATGAAATAAGTAGGTCACAGATGAGAAAATATCATATATTTTCTCTGATATGAGAAAGTGAAGTTATAAATGTATTCTAGATATGCATGACTGATATTGTGAAATAGTAAATATTCAAAGGGTAATGGGGCTCAGGGGTAAATAATGAAGAAAGAAAAAAATTGGTGAAAAAAGGAAACAATGCTTGTGTATATAGGGGTGGGGGGAGGTAGGGTGGGGAGGGGAGGGGGGAAATGAGAATTAAGTTGTGTCATATACTGGTACAAATTCTCAATGTGGAGTGTAATTGTGAGGTGTATATATAATGTACCAATAAAATGTACCAATAAGGAAGATAAATATACAGAGGGTCGAAGATTTAGCTCAGTGGTTCCAGTGCCTGCCTAGCAAGTGCAAGGTCGAGTTTGATCCCCGGTAATCACATACCACAATACCGGGCATGGTGACTCACACCCACCAGCAATCAGTACCACACACCACAGTGCCAGGCATGGTGGCTCACACCTGTCATTCCAGCACTCAGGAGGCAGAGGCAGGAGGATTGCTGAGTTCGAGGCTTGCCTGGGCTATATAGTAAACTCAGGGCCAGCCTGAACTACAAAGCGAGACCCTGTCTCAAAAAAAAAAAAAAAGATAAATATACAGAAGCCCATAACTTTCATTTCTCTCCTGTTTTGAAGTATTATTTTGACCTATTATAAAATAGCTCCCTTTTGTTTTATTTTCCAACATTCATTATGACAGTTTTCAAACATACAAGAAAAGACTAGAGAACTTTACAACAAACGCCAATACACTCACCATCAATATTCCAATAGCTTTCTCTTATTTTAGTAATAACAGACACAGGAACAGACATATATGTATGTATGTATGTATAACATTTACAACAGTGGCAAAGTATATGTGAAGCACCAATAACGCAGACAAATAATATTCCAATAAAATTTTCCTTCTAGACAGTGGAGCAGGAAAAGAGCAACCTAGAGACACAGAAAATTTTAGATAGCTGGTCTACCCTAACCAGATGCCGAGAAAAAAATTCACCCACACCAAAAACAGTAGAGCAGGGAAACAGCATGGTGACACAGATGTGTAATTCCAGTACCCTAGAAGGCTAAAGCAGGACAGAAATTTCTTGCTCACCCAGGGGAATTTATCAAGTTAGTGATCCTGTTTCAAAATAAAAGATAAAGGGCTGGAGATGTAACTCAGTACAAAGGCCCCAGGTTTAACTCCCAGTACCACAAAAAAAGAAAACAAGATGGCAAAGTGTGGAATCTAGATTTCCCCCTACCTTGTTAGTTTATAAAGAGATTTCTCCCATTTCCCTTCCTCTACAATGGAAGCCACCAGGGAAGCTGATGTTCTTCCTTCTTCCCATTTTGGTGGTATCAGAGAAGGCCTACCCAGTGGTAATGAGACCACCCCTTCACAGTGGTGTACGTTAAAAATTGTGAGTCTTGGGCCAGAGGGTTAGCTCAGTGGTTCCGGCACCTGCCTCGCAAGCGCAAGGTGCTGAGTTCGATCCCCGGTTACCACATATATATAATGCTGGGCGTGGAGACACGCCCACCAACAGTCAACACCGCATACCACAATGCCGGACGTAGTGACTCACGCCTATAATCCCAGCACTCGGGAGGCAGAGACAGGAGGATTGCTGAGTTCACGGTGGCTTGCCTGGGCACCATAGTGAGCTCAGGGCCAGCCTGAACTACAAAGCGAGACCCTGTCTCAAAAAGCAAGAAAAAAAAAAATTGTGAGTCTTAGGATAGAACAAAGCTGACTTGGTATTAGGAAAGACAGAATAAGGTCTACTTTGGGAAATCTGTCTCTATCAGATAGTTTTGAATTTTCTTTTTATACTTTTGGTGTCAATCATACCCCTATTAAATCACTGGCATTCCCCTTTCAGGATTGGTCAGATCTGCTGTCAATCATGTAGAACGTCATTAATTTACCCCGTTCGCTGGGCGGGACTTGGTTTGAACCCAGTATGTGAAGGATTAGCAGGTTAAACTTCCTGGCCTCCAACGTTTTGAAAGAACTGAATAAAACCACACATTCTGTCCATCTTCTAGTGATGGTGAGTTAACCCACCAGTCTAAGGTTGTGAAATGGAAGGTTATCCTTTAGAAACTTTCTGAAAGGGGGCCTGGTTTGGGAGTATAAGATTCTGAAGGAAATTGAAGGAAACTACGTTCTGAGGCAAGTTTTTTTTTTTATTTTACTCTTTTGTCATGTTCAAACTCTTAAAGATTGTAGCTTTTTCTTACCTATGATGTGAATAATTGAATAATTTAGACAAAATTACATTAGAATCCTAGTTATCTGTAGATAAAACGAGCCGGCAAAATGGCGTTAACATAAGTATCCTTAAAGACCACAACATTGTGACGTCATCCAGGCCTTTACGATGTAAAACTTTTGGAGGACACTGAGTGATGGTTTTACTTTGGTTTGGTTTTCTTTTTTGGCACTCAAGTCAACGGAGGTTCCAGCCATTGTTTTTTGTTTTGTTTTGCTCTGCTTTGTTTTTTGAGACAGGGTCTCGCTTTATAGTTCAGGCTGGCCCTGAGCTCACTCACTATGTAGCGCAGGCAAGCCTTGAACTCAGCAATCCTCCTGCCTCTGCCTCCCAAGTGCTGGGATTACAGGCATGAGCCACCATGCCCGGCTCAAACCATAGTACTTTTAAAAACTTTGTCAGACTTGCGGCCGAAGATTTAGCTCAGTGGTGCCGGCACCTACTTCGCAAGCACAAGGTGCCTGTTTCAATCCTGGAAACCACATACTACAATCCTGGGTGTGGTGACTCACGCCCACCAACAATCAGTACCACATACCACAGTGCCAGGCGTGGTGGCTCACGCCTGTAATTTCAGCACTCGGGGGGCAGAGAAAGGAGGATTGCTGAGTTCAAGGCTTGTCTAGGCTACATAGTGAGCTCAGGGCCAGCCTGGACTACAAAGCGAGACCCTGTCTCAAAAACAAACAAACAAACAACAACAACAACAACAAAAACCTTGTCAGTGCCAGACCAATGAAAATTATCGTAAGGATATGGGACAAATAGGATATAAATGTTTGAGAAACTAGAATCAATAAGTTCACACTCATACAGATATGGGAGAAGGGCATAGTGAAAGTGAATTCTTTCTGTTCTAATATAGCCCTGAAAGATGGCACAATCATCGCGATCAGAAGAAAAGAATGAGGATGAGTCCAACCTAGAAGAAAATGGTTAGTAAATGAGTAGTAAAAAGAGCTGAAAAGTTCTGTGCATGTACCAACTTCCCATTATGAATGCAATATTCTTAATGCATATTAAGAAATTACTTCCATATCTTTTAGTGTAATTAAGCAATAAAAAGTAACAAAGTAGAATAAATTTTCCCAAAGGGAATTGAGATTAGGGAATGACTGGTCAAATGGGCATTTTACCTGGATTCTTGCTGTCTTTATAGTGAGAATGTATAGTAATATTTTGGCAAAAACTTCAAACTGTGATAGAATTTAATGTTGCTCACAGGACGTTGCAATCAGCACTTAGTCTGAAGATGGGGTCATATATTGGCACAGCATTTTTATTAATAACCTAATTTTTAGTCCTATTCTAATTATGCAAACCATACAATAAAAATAATAAAGGATAACTTTTTAAAAAATCTGAACCTTTATTGGTACATTATGTATACACATCATGATCATTCTCAACATTGAGAATTTGTACCAGTATATTACATGACTTAATTCTCATTTTTCCCCTTCCCTTACCCACTCTACAACCCTCTGCCCCTATATACATAAGCTTTGTTTCCCATTTTTACCATCACATTTTTTCTTCCCCTCATTACTTACCCCTAAATCCCATTTCCCTTTGAATATTCACTATTTCACAATATCTATCATGTATTTTAGAACTCATTTACATCTTTAGTTTCTCATACCAGAGAAACGATACAATACTTACACCTATTTATTTCACTTATGAGCATATCCTTAAGGGTCCATTTGACTATAAATTACTCAAGATTCTCATTTTCTATGGCTGGGTAATATTCCATTTTATTAAAAAAAACCTCACATCTTCTTTACCCATTGTAGAGTTGATAAGCATTTGGGTTATTTCCAAGATTTAGCTGTCACAAACTGAGCTGGTATAAACATGCGTGCACATATGTCAGTGTGATATGAATCTTGTAATTCTATCACATATATCCCCAGCAGGGGAATAGCAGGGTCAAATGAGACCTCTAATCCTAGATTTTGAGGAATCTCTGCACTGCTCTCCATAGTGGTTGTATCAGTCTACATTCCCACCAACAGTGGAGAAGGCTTCCTTTTTCTCAACAGCCTCACCAGCATTTTTTGCTGCCTAATTTTGAAATAGTAGCTATTCTTTGTAGAGGGAGATGAAATCTCAGTGTTATTTTCATCTGCATCTCTCAAATGACCAGTGACATTAAACATTTCTTCATATGCTTCTTAACTGCTTTTATATCTTCCTCTGAAAAGTGTTTGTTCATTTCAGAGACCATTTGTGAACTGGGGTCTTTAAATTTGGGGGGGGCTGATGTTTTTAAGCTCTTTATATATTCTAGATAGTAGCCCTTCGTCTGAGAAACAGCTGGTAAATTTTTTTTTCCCATATTGTTGGTTGTCTTTTTACTCTGCGGGTAGTTTCTTTTGCCATGCAGAAGCTTTTTAATAGAAAGAGATCCCATTTGTTGATTTATTCCAATAGGTCTTCTGACAGAGGTTTTGTTCATAAAGTCTTTCCCTAAGACAGTGTCTCTAAGAGTACTAGCTAACCTGTTTGCAGCAGGTTTAGAGTTTCTCTTTTAATATTTAGGTCTCCAATCCACTTTGATTTTAGTTTAGTACATGATGAAAGACATAGATCTAGCTTCAGTCTTTGGCAGGTTAAAGCCCAGTTTTTCCAGCACCATTTGTTAAAGAGGCTGTCTTTCCTCCATTGAGGATGTTTGGCTCCTTTGTCAAAGATAAGGTGGCTTAATGTATCTGGAGTTGTTTTCGGATCTTCTAATCTGTTCCACTGGTCCTCAAGTCTATTTCTTTGCCAGTACCATGCAGCTTTTATCACAGCGGTTTTGTAGTACAGTTTCAAATTGGGGATCGTGATACCCCCTGCCATGTCCTTGTTTCCTAGAATTGCTTTTGCTATTCTAGGTCTCTCATGGTTCCAGATGAATTTTTGGATTATTTTTTCTAAATCTGTGAAATGTGCTGTAGGGATTTCAATCGGGATTGCATTGAATGTATATAGTATTTGTGGCAGTATTGCCATTTTGATGCTGTTAGTTCTCGCTACCCATGAACAAGGATGTCTTTCCATTTTCTGATATCCTCTTCCTTTTTCAGAGTGTTATAGTTTTCACAGTAGAGGTCTTTCACCTCCTTTGTTAGGTTGGTTCCTAGACATTTCATTTTTTTTTGGAGCTATTGTGAAACGAATTGACTCCTCAATTTCTCTCTCAATAAGTCTATTATTTGTGTATAAAAATGCTATTGAATTTGAACATGGACCCTATATTCAGCTATGGTACTGAATTTGGCGATTAAGTCTAGCAGTTGCTTGGTGGAGTTTTTAGGGTCTTCTATATAGAGTATCATGTCATCAGCAAATAGTGACAGTTTAACACCTTCCTTTCCTATCTTTATACATTTTATTTCTTTCTCTTGTCTAATTGTTGTGGCTAATGTTTCCAGCACTATATTTCTTGTTTTTTGTTTTTGTTTTTGAGACAGGGTCTCACTTTGTAGTTCAGGCTGGCTCTGAGCTCACTATGTAGTCCAGGCAAGCCTCGAACTCAGCAATCCTCCTGCCTCTGCCTCCCGAGTGCTGGGATTACAGGCGTGAGCCACCACACCCGGCACTGTGGTATGTGGTATTGATGGCTGGTGGGTGTGAGTCTCCACACCCAGCATTGTATGTGGTTACCGGGGATCGAACCCAGGACCTTGCTCTTGAGAGGCAGGCACCGGAACCACTGAGCTAACCCTCCGGCCCTCCAGCACTATATTTAAACAGGAGTGGTGACAGTGGACATCTTTGTCTTGTTCCTGGTCTTAGTGTGAAAGTTTTCAATTTTTGACCATTTAGGATGATGCTGGCTGTTGGCTTCTAGTACATAGCTTTTATTAGGTTGAGATAAAGTTCATCTATTTCAGTTTTATGTCAGGTTTTGATCATGAATGGCTGTTAGATTTTGTCACAAGCTTTTTCTGCATCTATTGAGAAGACCATATGGTTTTTGTCCTTGAGTCTGTTAATATAGTGTATTACATTAATTGATTTACGTATGTTGAACCATCCTGAATCCCTGGGATAAATCCAACTTGGTCAGGGTTATGATCTTAATAATTCTCTGTATTCTGTTTGCCAATATCTTGGTGAGGATTTTTGCATCGATATTCATTGAGGAGATTGGTCTATAGTTCTTTGTTTTCGTTGGGTCTTTTTCTGCTTTTGGAATCAAGGTAGTGGTTACTTCAAGGAATGAATTTGGGGGTACTGCTTCCTTTTTGATTTCACTAAAAAGTTTGAGAAGTTGTGATTAACTCTGCTTTGAAAGTCTTGTAGAGTTCAACAGTAAAGCCATTAGAACCAAGGCTTTTGTCAGTGTAATTTTTATTACATTTTTAGTTTCACCGATTAATATTGGGGTGTTTAACATTTTATATCCTCTTCATTCAACTTTGAAAGTTCATATGTGTCTGGGAATCTATCCATTTCTTCTACATTTTCCATCTTACTGGAGTACAGATTTTCAAAGTAGGTGTTTATTATCCACTGGACTTCCCCTGGATCTGTGGTGATTTCCTCCTTTTCCTTCCTAACAGTATGGATTTGAGCCTTTTCCTTCCTCCGTTTGAAAGGTTGACTAAGGGTCTGTCAATTTCGTTTATCTTTTCAAAGAACCAACTCTTAGATTCATTGGTTTTGTTGTATAGTTCTCTTAGTCTCCATGTATTAATTTCTGCTCTGATGCTTAAAGATATCTTTTTAAAAATAGTCTAGTATGTCATTCTTTTTTCAAAACCTCGATACATGTGCAGACATCATTTTATTTGAGAATGATCAAAGTGGAAATAAGACTAGATTTTGACTTTTCACATGTATTTATATCTTAAATAGTTCTTCCAGTACATAGTATCTTCACATACAGCATTTTGGGGCTGCACACTTGTCCAGTGACTTCACTGACTTTATTTACTTACTTGGTGTTCTTTATTTTTGATTCCTGTTCTTTTCCTTCAAATGTTTAATTTTATTAGTCTATATTTGCAGGACATAATAGTTGTCTTCACTGTGAGTTGGTATGTGTACATCTTTTTACCTTAATTTTATTGGTATATTTGATATACCTAATGATCACATTCACCATCAGGAATTTGTACCTGTACATAATCTCAATTTCCTGAATATGTTGCATTCTCTCTCACTTTCACAATTTTTTTTTTTGAGACAGGGTCTTGCTTTGTAGTTCAGGCTGGCCCTGAGCTCACTATGGAGCCAAGGCAAGCCTCAAACTCAACAATCCTCGTATCTCTGCCTCCTGAGTGATGGGATTACAGGCCTGAGCCACCACGCCTGGCACTGTGGTATGTGGTATTGATTGCTGGTGGTTGTGAGTCACCACACCCAGTATTGTATTTGGTTACCAGGGATTGAACTCAGGACCTTGTGCTTGCAAAGTAGGTGCCAGAAACTGAGCTAAATCTCCGGCCTGCTTTCACAATTTTATTTCTTTTCTTTTTTTTTTGAGACAGGGTCTCACTTTGTAGTTTGGGTTGGCTCTGAGCTCACTGTGTAGCCTAGGCAAGTTTGAACTCAGCAATCCTCCTGTCTCTGCCTCCTGAGTGCTGGGATTACAGGCGTGAGCCACCACGCCCAGCACTGTGGTATGTGGTACTGATTGTTGGTGGGCGTGAGTCTCCATGCCCAGCATTGTATGTGGTTTCTGGGGATTGAACTCTGGACCTTGCGCTTGTGAGGCAGGCGCCGGAACCACTGAGCTAACCCTCCGGCCCTTCATTTTGTTTTTCATGTTTTTTTGAAGCAAAACATTTATTGGTATACTTTAGATATGCATAATAATGATAACATGTGTCATAGAGAAATTGGTTGGTTGCTTCTTTTTTTGGTACCAGGAATCAAACTCAGGGCCTTGCCCTTGCCAGACAGACACTGTACCACTGAGCTACATCCCTGGCCCATCATAGGAAAGTTGCGCCTGTACATGATATATCTCGCTTCTTCTATTTTTTCCCATTCCTTCCTCCCCTCGATTCCTCTTCCTCTCTTTATTTACAAAGCTTTGTCTACATTTTTCCCTTTTATTTTTGCCCTCCCCCCTACCATTGGTTCAGTTACCATTTGAACATTTTCTTCCAACTTCCAAGTATCTACCATCATTTTACCATTTAGCCTTCACCTTTTCATTTTCTCATGTAAGAGAAACAATGCAATATTTAAACATATGTGTCTGATTTATTTCACTTAAAAGTACAGTTTCAAGGGCCGGAGATTTAGCTCAGTGGTTCCAGCACCTGTCAAGCAAGCGCAAGGTCCTGAGTTGATCCCGGTAACCACATACAATGCTGGGCGTGGTGACTCATGCCCACCAGCAATCAATACCACATACCACAGTGCTGGGCGTGGTGGCTCATGCCTGTAATCCCAGCACTCGGGAGGCAGAAGCAGGAAGATTGCTGAGTTCGAGGTTTGCCTAGGCTACATAGTGAGCTGAGGGCCAGCCTGAACTACAAAGCGAGACCCTGTCTCAAAAAAAAAAAAAAAAAAAGTACAGTTTCAAGGTGCATTCATTACCTAAAAAGGTTTCAAGTTTATTCTTCTTTTTTTTTTTTTTGTTCGTACCGGGGATCAAACTCAGAATTTGGCCTTTTGAGGTAGGCACAGTGCCTAAATCCCCTGCCCACTTTATCCTTAGTTATGGCATATAAAAACCACATTTTATTTATCTATTCGTCTAATGATGGGCATCTGGGCTAATTCCAAGATTTAGCTATTACAAATTGTGCTGCTATAAACATGGCTGTTCATATATTGGTGTGGTATGATGCTTTTAACTCTTTCTGGAAGATACTAAGAAGGAGAATAGTTGGGTCAAATAACAATCTCTAGTTTCAGGGGTTTTTTGAGGAATCTCCACACTGATCTCCATAGTGGTCACACTAGCCTACACTCCCACCAACGGTGGAGAAGGGTTCTCTCCACATAGCCCTACCAACATTTGTTATTGTTTGATTTCTTGATAATAGCTTATCTTTCTGCAATGAAATGGAATATGTGTTGTTTTAATTTGCATTTCACTAACAAGTAGTGATGTCGAACAGTTTCTTTGTTTTTGTTTTTTTTTTTTGAGACAGGGTCTCACTTTGTAGTTCAGGCTGGCCTTGGGCTCATTATGTAGCCCAAGCAAGCCTCAAACTCAGCAATCCTCCTGCCTCTGCCTCCCAAATGCTGGGATTACAGGCGTGAGCCCTGTGGTATGTGGTCCTGATTGCTGGTGGGCATGAGTCACCACACCTGGTATTGTTGTATATGGTTACCAGCATCGGACCAGGGACCTTGTGCTTGCTAGGCAGGCACCAGAACCACTGAGCTAAATCTCCAGCCCAAACAGTTTTTCATATATGTATTTTCTGTTTGTACATGTACATCTGGAGTCTTTATGCTGTCCCCTTCACCTTGGCACAGAATTTCTTTTTCTTCCTTCCTTCCTTCCTTCCTTCCTTCCTTCCTTCCTTCCTTCCTTCCTTTCTCCCTCCTTCTCTTTCTTTCTTTCTTTCTTTCTTTCTTTCTTTCTTTCTTTCTTTCTTTCTTTCTTTCTTTCTTTCTTCCTTCCTTCCTTCCTTCCTTCCTTCGTTTCTTTCTTTCTTTCTTTCTTTCTTGCACAGAATTTCTTAAAGTTAACAGAAATCTATCAAAATTCTAAGCATGCCTTCCCTTTAGCCAAATTGTGCTTCTTACATTATATCCTCAGGAATACTGTACTTTTATACATGGACAACAATCTGTTATAGATGTTCACTATAGCATGTGTGCAGTTGTAAAATAATGGAAATAACCAGATGTCTCAAAATAGGAGAATGAGGTTAGCTCAGTGGTTCCAGCACCTGCTTCACAAGCACAAGGTCCCAATTTCGTTCCCTGGTATCACAAACCACAAAGCTAGGCATGGTGGCTCACGCCTGTAATCCCAGCACTCGGGAGGCAGAAGCAGGATGATTGCTGTGAGTTTGAGGCTCACATAGGCTACACAGTGAGTTCAGGGCCAGACTAAAGTACAAAGCGAGACCCTGTCGCAAAGAACTAAAAAAAAAAAAAGTGTGTGTGTGTGTGTGTGTGTGTGTGTGTGTGTGTATTTGAGATTTATAAAGATGTTAACAAATTGTATGTTTTATGTTTCTACACTTTGGTTTTTCCACATAAAATTGTTTTTGAGACTTTTGCCTGTTGCTGTAATTATTTATTTTTCAACAGTATTTAGTTGTGTGCTTGCCACAATTCATTAAGCCATTCTCCTACCAAAGAATATTATCTTGTCATCCTTTGATAGCTATAGTAAAGATGGTGCAGATCAGAAATAGAAAATCCTTAGCATGTTTTGAATACTTACTCCTTTTTGCACACAACCAAACATTTTCCAAATCTCTATGTTTTTTTTTTTTTTTTTTATTGAGACAGGGTCTCACTTTGCAGTTCAGGCTGGCCCTGAGCTCACTAGGTAGCCCAGGCAAGCCTCAAACTCAACAATCCTCCTGCCTCTGCCTCCCCAGTGCTAGGATTACAGGTGTGAGCCACCATGCCCGGCACTGTGGTATGTGGTACTGATTGCCAGTGGGCACAAGTCACCACGCTGGTATTGTTGTATGTGGTTACTGGGGATCGAACCCAGGACCTTGCGCTTGCTGGGCAGGTGCTGGAACCCCTGAGCTAAATCTCAAGTCCAATTAGTTAATTATTGACATAAAAGGTATTTCACAAGACAACATGGGAAGTTTTTCTTGTTTTTAAATTGAAGTGAGGATTCAAGAAGAAACACACATATACAAGAAGAAACAAAGTTCTGGCTCTCACACATAATAATATGTAAGTTGCTTTTTGCCACAAACAGTGAATGTTAAGCACAAAAAGTTGTGAGGTGGGTGGTGAAATGGAAAAAATGAGAATTAAATCGTGTCATATACTGGTACAAATTCCCAATATTGAGTATGATCCGGATGTGTATATACAATGTACCAATAAAGATAAAAAATAAACTAAAAAAAGAAAGGAAAGAAAATATTTATAAACATAAAAAAGAATACATATCTAAACTCTTCCATGAAACTGAAAAAGAAGGAGCACTGTCAAACTCATTCCTTGAAGCTAGCATTATCCTGATATCAAAACTAGAAAGGACTCAACAAAAAAGAAAACAACAGGCCAATTTCTTTAATGAACATAGACACACAAATCCTTAACCACATACATGTGCTGGTGCTTACCTGCAAACCCAGTACTCAACAGGAAGGCAGGAAGATTGCTCCAAATGGGAGGCCAGCCTCAACTATACAGTGAGAGGTTGATTCAAAAATCAAAACAAAACAAAAGTAAATTGATAAATGTAATAAAAGGGCCAAAAATTTAGTTCAGTGGTTCCAGTGCCTGCCTAGCAAGCACAGAATCCCTGGTTTGATCCCTGGTAACCATATACAATACCAGGCATGGTGACTCATGCCCACCAGCAATCAGTACCACATCCCACAGTGTGGGGAGTGGTGGCTCATGCCTGTAATCCCAGCACTTGGGAGGCAGAAGCAGGAGGATTGCTGAGTTCGAGGCTTGCCTGGGCTACATAGTAAGCTCAGGGCCAGACTGAACTACAAAGTGAGACCCTGTCTCAAAAAAAAAGTGATAATACATCACATATACAGAAGTAAAGATAAAAATCGCAGGATCATCTCAATAGATGTGGAAATAGCTTTTGACAAAATCCAGCATGCATTCATAATAAAAAAATTCTGAAGAAAATAAGTATAGAAAGACCTTACCTCAAAGTGATGAAAATCATTTATGACAAAACCACTGTCACCATGATATTAAATGGGGAAAAACTGAAAGCAGTTCCTCTAAAATCAGGAATATTAAAAATGCATCCTCTTTCATCACTCCTGTTTAATACAAGACTTGAAACTTTAGCCAAAGCAATCAGGAAAGAGAAAGAAATAAAATACATTCAAATAGGAAACTATGCTATTGCAGATGACATGATCCTTTACATAAAAGACCCCAAAAAACTTACCAGAAGACTCTAGGAACTAATAAATTCAGGAAAGTGACAGGATACAAAACCAACACTCAGTAATTAATAGTGTTTCTGTATACCAACAAAGAACTCAACAAGAAACAACTCCATTCACAGTAGCTTAAAATATTAAATACCTAAGGAATTAAACTAAATAAGAAAGTAAGACCTCTATAGTGAAAATTAGTGTTTTGAAAAAAAGAGATAGAAGAAGACATTACAAAATAGAAAGATGCCAGATGTGGTGACTTACACCAGTAATCCTAGCACTCAGGAGGCAGAGGCAGGAAGATCACAAGTTCAAGGCTAGCCTGGGCTACGTAAGGAATTCAAGGCTATCCTGAATTGTAGAACAAGACCCTATCCCAAAAAGAAAAGAGTAAATGGAAAGACATACCCTGTTCTTGAATAGGCAGAACCAATATTATCAAAATGGCCATATTATAAAAATATGTAGATTTAATGCAATTCCAATCAAATATCAACAGCATTTTCAAAGAACTATAAAATATTCTTAATTTTATATGGGACCAGAAGAGATCCAGAATAGCCAAAGCTATCCTGAGCAACAAGAAGAAATCAATAGGCACTATCATTTCAAAGTATACTAAAAAGCCACAGTGATAAATACAGCATGGTGCTGGCACAAAAACACATATAGTGACCAATGAAGTAGAATGAATAGACGATCCAAAATCAACCCAAGCACTTTCAGCCAGGTGATTTTCAACAAAAGGACCAGTGCAGGAATATATGCTCTTTAAACACCATTCAGGGAAAACAGGTTATACATGTGCAGAAGAATTACTCTAGACCCATATCTGTCACCCAGTACTAAAATAAAAATGGAGCCAACAAAGATGTATACCTAAAAACCAAAAACATTAAATCTTCTGGAAGATGAAATAGGTAAAAAGTCTTAAAGACAGTCATAGTCAAGGACTTCCTAGCAGATTCTCATTTGCATAGATATAATATTAAAAATCAAGAAATAGGGTTATATTAAAAAGATTCTTTACAGCAAAGAAAACAGTGAGTAGAGTGAAAAGAGCGCCTACATAATGGGAACTCCTCAGAGAGAACTAATATCTAGAATATATAAAGAGGACAAAAATTAGATACCCCAAAGTATGGTATAAAATGAATAGATACCATATGAAAAATTACATATGGCTGATAAGTACATGAAAAATGTTTGGCACCTTTGGCCATTAGAGAAGTACAAATCAAAACAATATGAGATTCCATTTTGCTTTAGTAAAAATGGCCACTATCTTTTTATTTTATTTATGTAGTTTTGTGTTTTTTTTAAATTGTTTTTTGAGATACAGTCTGTGTCCAGGCTGTCCAGGCTGTCCTTGAAAGCAGTATGTAGCCCAGGCGGACCTCAAACTCAGCGATTCTCCTGCTTCAACCTCCCAAGTCCTGCAATTACAGTTGTATACTGCCACACCCAGCAAAATGGACATTGTCAAGGACTCAATAAATAATAAATGCTTGTGGGATTATGGGGAAAAGGGAATATAAACCAATACAATCATGAAAATTTGTGTTAAAATTCTTTAAAAACCTAAAAAATAGAAATTCTATTTCCTCCAGCTATACCTCTTCTGGCTGTCTTTCTAATAGTTAAGTCATCAAATTACAGTGATAGTCGTGTTTTGTAGCCACATATTTCATGATAGTTAAATTATGGAAGTGTCCAAATGTACATCATCAGATAAATAAAGAGAATACTGTTCTCTTTCTCCATTGAAAAGGAGAAATTTGGTTCATTTGTAGGGAAATGGATTTTTTTAGACAGGGTATTGCTACATAGTCCAGGCTACTTTTGTATATGTGCTGCCGAAGCGAGCACATCCAGGCTACTTTTGAAGTCACTACGTAGCCATAGATGGCCTCAAACTTGCAACAATTTTCCTGCCTCTGCCTCCTGGCATTATATGCATATGCCACCATGTTTCACTTTGAATGGATCTTAAGACCATAATGCTAAGTGAAGTAAATCAAACAGACTTTTTTTTTTTTTTGAGACAGGGTCTTGCTTTGTAGTTCAAGCTGGCTCTGAGCTCACTCTGTAGCCCAGTCAAACCTCGAACTCAGCAATCCTCCTGTCTCTGCCTCCCGAATGCTGGGATGACAGGCGTGAGCCACCACGCCCGGCACTGTGGTATGTGGTATTGATTGCTGGTGGGTGTGAGTCTCCACGCCCAGCACTGTATGTGGTTACCGGGGATCGAACCCAGGACCTTGCGCTTGCGAGGCAGGCGCCGGAACCACTGAGCTAACCCTCCAGCCCCAAACAGACATTTTTTTGAGACAGGGTCTCACTGTGTAGTTTAGGCTACTCTTGAACTCATTATGTAGCGCAGGCTGGCCTGAAACTCATGGCCACTCTCCTGCCTCAGCCTCCTGAGTGCTGGGATTGTAGGGATGCAACGCCATACCCAGCAGATATAGAATTTAAAATATTTTATAGTTTCTCTAATATGTGAAGCACAATATATAAATAACGTAAGTAGCAAAACAAAAGACAGAGAAAGCAGAAAACAGGGAATTAAACTCTAGAGGTGGGAAAGGGACTGGGGAAGACAGCAGAGGATGGGAGGGATAGGGAGTAAAACTGGACAAGATGAAATACGTATATATATATATTGATTGCCTAAGCCGAATGTAAATACCACATATCACAAACATATACTAATAAAAATTATTTATTTATATTAAGATATAGTAAATATATGAGGATTAATCTTGCACGAAATAAAGTGAAGCTGTAAAATGTCCAAAGGGAGATAATTATTAATCACTTAATTAAAAAAAGGGGGGGAAGTTATTTTTCTCCAAAACTCACTTAAGGATATTTCATGGAGAACTTAAATAGTAAATTATATTACTGGGTTGTTCAAAGTGAGATTAAGAGCCAAACTGAATAGCATAGACAATCATGTGATATTGGGAGCTATTATTTCTAGACTGTATCTGAATATTAACAGGCATCAGCTATCCTTTAGTTCAGCACGGAAGTTTATCTTTGTAAGGCAAAAACAGCCTTTTCTTATCTTTATGTCCATTCCCTTCAGTTGTACTAATATTCTTAAATTGAAAAATAGGTAGTACTTCTATGCACCATTCTAAGGAATATAACTACATGAACTAAATCTTGTTCATTACCTCCTGAGAATTACATAGTTAATCCTCCCTTATAGAGACACATTATTTTCATTCAATGAAACATTTATTAAGTTTTTGTTCTTACATAGTTATTCAGCATTGTGTGAAATGTGAGACACAAGAAAAAAAGAAAAGATTAATGTTTTACAACATCGTCCCTGGCCTTATGAGCTTACTACTTCATTTTGGGCAGTGAGATTTATATGATATATTCAAAACAGATACAAGTGCTTCCATCTGTCCATTTTCAGGTCACTGTTTTTCTTTTTCCTGGGTCCTCCTTTCAGCAGGCTGATAATACGCAAAGTGGTAACTTTCCAGAAAGATTTTTATTTTAACCAAGGTTTTTTTTTTAATACAAGGTATTGCTATATAGTTCAGAAAGGTATTAAACTTAATACATGGCCCAGGCTGGCTTTGAAAGTTTGCAGCAATCCTCTTACCTCCTGAGTGCTGGGATTGTAGGTATAAACCACCATACCCAACTCTTCAAGGATTTTTTAAAGGAAAAAAAAAAAAAAGTGGGCTTTTTTCAACGAATTTAAAAAGGTTTGCACCTACCACAAGCTATACCACACAAGCTGCTTTTATCCAACTCACAAGTCTGTCATCTCCCTCCCTAGCTTACTGATCTGGCTACCATCTACCACTGCCTGCAAGGTGGGTCTCAAAGTTGGTTTGGTGTGCCAGGCACTTTGAGGTCTCATCTTCCTTCCTCCTAAATAGGCATCCTACTTTCTATCCTCACTCCCCTTTCTATGTTTCCATATTCAAGCCAAGCCCTTTCCAACATTGTGCTTTCTCCCTGTCACCACTGCCCAGAATGTATCTCTTTTTTTTTTGCTTTTTGAGACAGGGTCTCGCTTTGTAGTTCAGGCTGGCCCTGAGCTCACTATGGTGCCCAGGCAAGCCGCCGTGAACTCAGCAATCCTCCTGTCTCTGCCTCCCGAGTGCTGGGATTACAGGCGTGAGCCACCACACCCGGCATTGTGGTATGCAGTGTTGATTGTTGGTGGGCGTGTCTCCACGCCCAGCATTATATGTGGTTACCGGGGATCGAACTCAGGACCTTGTGCTTGCGAGGCAGGCGCCGGAACCACTGAGCTAACCCTCTGGCCCCAGAATGTATCTCTTAACCTCTTTCTTTCTTTGGGTAACTCCCACTTTGAGACCTGGCATAAAAATTATCTTTATGAATCTTCTATACTATTCCAGTACTGGGAATTAAGCCTAGAGCCTTTGCACTAAGTACATTCTTAGCCGTTTTTATTTTTCTTTGAGATAAGGTATTCCTGAGTCACTAAATTGCCCAAGCTGGGCTCAAAATTTCAATCCTTCTGTCTCAGACTCAAAGACTGTTGGAATTAGATGCATGCCAACATGCTGGGCTTCCTCAGCCTTTTTTTTTTTTTTTTTCTTCTTAGTACCTTGCACTTGCCAGGCAGGCACAGCACCACTAAGCTAAATCTCAGGCCTTTTATTTTTTCCCTTTCTCTTTCTTTCTTCCTTTCTTTTTTTTTTTTAAGGCAGGGTCTCACTTTGTAGTTCAGACTGGACCTGAACTCACTAAGTAGCCCAGGATGGTCTCAGACTCACCATAATCTTTCTGCTTCTGTCTCCAGAGTACTGGGATGACAGGCATGTGCCACCACACCCAGCCTACTTAAAAAAAAAAAAAAACTATTTATTGGTATGGGTGGAGATTTGAACTAGAAGCCTTCTACTGAGCTTCATCCACACCCGTCTTCATTAAAAAAAAAATTTTTTTTCAGATACCAGAAGTCAAACTCAGTGCAGCACTACTGAGCTACATCCCAGGCCCTAAAACTTTTTTGAGACAAGGGGCTGGGGACTTAGCTCAAGTGGTACAGCACCAACCTTGGATGCACAAGGGCCAGAGTTCAATCCCCGGTACCACACACACACACAAAAATCTAACTTTGCCAGGCATGGGGTGGCTCATGCCTGTAATCCCAGCACTCGGGAGGCAGAGACAGGCGGATTGCTGAGTTCGAGGCTTGCCTGGACTACATAGTGAGCTCAGAGCCAGCCTGAACTACAAAGCGAGACCCTGTCTCAAAAAAAAAATATTTTTTTTTGAGATAAGGTGTAACTTGACCAGACTGTACTCTAATTTGTGAGTCTCCTTCCACAGCCTTGGACTGGGATTATGGGAGCATGTCACCAAGCTCAATCTTTGGAAATTTTTTCTTTTACTTATTTTAAAAATTTTATATTTTTTGAGGCAGAATCTCACTACGTAGATGATGCTTCCTTGAACTCAATGTGTAGCCCTGGTTGGCGTCCAACTCCAGGCACTCTCCCTGCCTCAGCTTCCCGAGAACTGGCTGGGATTACAGGTCTGAATCACGAGAGGTGGGGGTTGTCTTGTTTGACCTTTTTGCACAGCACTTTGTATATTTGTTAGATGTAGAAGTTAGTTTTCAAATTATATTCCTTCCATTCTCAAAGACAGGGACTTGACATAGTTTTTGGTATATAAAGTGTTTGGATACATGCTTTCAAAAAATTATTTTTACTAGTACATTTTGTAGTAGTACATAATGATCACATTCCTCTGGGGAGTTGATACATATACATCACACATCTTAATTCTTTTTTTTAATTCCCTTTCATCTCTTGGCCCCTTCCTACTTACAACAGATGTATTTTCCTGTTTCGTACAAGTTTATTAAATGTTTATGTTGTTAGAATGTTCAGTAGGTTGGCAACACCAACTTTTCTTTCTCCCCCTCTGAGAATGCCCTAGAACTTAGTAAAAACTCCCAGCAGGGAATTTACAAAGTTTATAGTTGCTAATTCAACCAAATCTCTATTTTTTTTTTTTAGTAATCAAATGCAAAATTTGGGCTCTAGGACACAATGGTAGAAAGCATTCCCTTTTCCCAGTAGTTTTTCTAAAGTATTTCCTTTGGGATGGAGTATAAAAGGAGATTTTGTAAAAGAAAGAAGTGGGTCTTAGCTTTGTTTGGTTTACAAATTACTGAGTAAATGCCTGATGGGGGAAGGTACCCGGAGAGTAATCCTTGAGGTAGTGCTGGGTAGGGGGCTGCTTCTTAGCCTTAGAATACACCCTTGAGTCTGGCCAGCCATTTTAGAAAATGTTCCTGGTAGGAAGGTAAAAGTATTTCCAGATGTTAATAGTGAGAAAGGTCTCAAAATTTAGGCCCTACTTAGCGTTGGGTCTGTAGTGTCCTTCATATAAAAGAGAAACAATATGTTGTTACACTGAATCAAAAACTTTTCTTATGATCTAAGGTCCTTCTGTATTTTAAATTTGTGACGTTCCCTTCTGGCATAGCCTAAACGGGTGATTATGTTTTCCTCTATTTCGGGTTACTCCTGCAGCCCCTCCTTATGGCAACCCCTCCTTATTCCTTTATCTCTTTCAAAGTTTCCATTCTCCAGCCTCCTTACTTTTTTCTCCCTCCTCCCTCCGCTCTCTCCCTCCCTCTCTTTTTTCCCAGCTGGCTCACCCCGCCCCGCGCTGTCACCTCCTCTCCTCCCCTTTAGGCTCCTTCGCGCTCCTTCTCCCGCCACTCCCCACCCGAGCCTCCCCGCCTCGGGTTCAGAAAGCTCCAATCAGGAGCTCCAAAGGTGTCCTGAAGGCCCGCCCCCTCCCCTT
>PVIC010017241.1:0-32958 GCA_004025085.1 Thryonomys swinderianus | reverse complement strand
TGTTTTTTTTTTTTTTTTTTTTTTTGAGACAGGTCTCACTTTGTAGTTCTGGCTGGCCCTGAGCTCACTATGTAGCCCAAGCAATCCTGGAACTCAGCATCCCTCCTGTCTCTGTCTCCCGAGTGCTGGGATTACAGGTGTGAGCCACCACACCTGGCACTGTGGGGTGTGTTACTGATTGCCTGTGGTGGGAGTGAGTCATCATACCCAGCAATTGTTGTATGTGCTTACCGGAGATCGAACCAGGGCCCTTGCATTTGCTAGGCAGGCATTGGAACCACTGAAATAAATCTCCAGCCCTAAATTTGTATTCTTAATTATGCTGTGTCTGGTATTCTCTTCCAGAAACACAAATGGACTAAGGCAATGACCAGCTCCAGTTCCTCTTACAAGTAGAAAGTAAGATTCTTTTTTTTTTTTTGAGATAGGGTCTTGCTTTGTAGTTCAGGCTGGCCCTGAGCTCACTATGGAGCCCAGGCAAGCCTGGAACTCAGTAATCCTCCTGCCTCTGCCTCCTGAGTGCTGGGATTGCAGGGATGAGCCACCACGCCCGACACTGTGGTATGTGGTATTGATTGCTGGTGGGATTGAGTCACCACACCCAGCATTGTATGTGGTTACCAGAATCTAATTTAGGACCCTGTGCTTGCGAGGCAGGCGCCGGAACAACTGAGCTAAATCTCCAGCCCAAAAGTAAGATTCTTAACTCTAACAAGCATATAATATGAAGAGCACCATTCTGGAACATTACAAAAAGCTGGACCAGAGTGGGAGAGCAGGGTTCAAGTTCTAGTTTGGCCACTTTCTACCTTTGTGACTCCAGCTGGGTTCACTTGACTGTCTTCCACATCATCAGTTTTGAAATAACGGTACTTGACTCACTGGGTCTATCTGAAGGTAAAATCATGCATAAAGGTATGAAGGTACATAAGTAGAAAAGCATCTGGCATGTATGGGAGAAATTGAGCTTTTTGTTACTGTATTACAGAGAGTTTTTTTTTTTATTCTTTCTCACAGGCGAGTAACCGAGGCTCATCAAGCTGACACAGTTTGTTAAGGTGTCCTCACTGCCAGTTGCACCACTGCCATTAAGCAAGCACACGCAGAAATCCTCATTTGTCATGGGTGGACATTCATCCTTTCTCAACAACCACGATTTGCTTGTCTTTACGTCCTTGTTATTCAAAACTCTGAGCACTAAAAAGTCCTCCTTCTACCTGAAGGGCCTTCATTAACGTGCTAAGTTATATCTTTCTTTTTTTATTGGATTCTTTAGTGGTACAATTTATATATATCTCAAAATCACGTATAACATTGGGAAATTTGTACCAGTATATGCCACAAGTTAATTCTCATTTTTACCCATATCCCTACCCACTCCCCCCTCCTCCCCCCTTTATACATGCTCTTTTATTTTCTTTCTGTATCATATTTATTCCTTCCCCTCATCACATTCCCACACCAAGTTTCCTATAGAAAATTTCCACTCTATAAAAGCTGTCCTAAGTAATGTCTTTCTTTGACCCTTGAAGCATCGAGGAGTTAGTTGCTCAGAGCCAACTTCAGAAGCAAAGCAGGTGGGGGAGTCAGTCCGTGTTCCTGAGATCAGCTCTTCTCAGTCTCAGTCTCTGGTTTCTGCTGGTCGAACAGGAAATCATTGGGAAGGTACAGAGAGGAGGGGAGCAGGGATTCCCCAATGGGGTCACAGAGGCCAGTGAAGCCCACAGGAACTTCTGGGGGGAGAAGATACAGAGCCAGTGAATCTATAGCCCTAAAAGCCTGTGTGACTCTGTCAAAGTTATTTAATCTCTTTTAAATCCTATAAATTGCAAGTAAGGGAAATAAAAACACATGTAAAAGAAAAGAATATAGCTTACTGGTGTATTTAAAAGTTCCTACTTTACTATTTTTATTTATGTTTTGCCATGTTTTCTAAACTAAACTATGTATTTGAGTTTGTAAATTTTTTTTCCAAAAATTAACACAGAAATTCTCCTGGTGATCCACTAGCAAAATTTTGGCTTCCTGTACCTGAGACTTTATGGTCTGCTGGCTTAGGAGCCTTAGTTGAAGAGGGTAGAAGGCTTACACCAGGAAACACACTAATGATACCACTGAGCTAGCAGCTAAGACTTCTGCTGGTAACTTTGGTCTCTTTATGCTTCTGAAGAAACAAGATATAAAGGGAGTTATGGCACTGGCAGAGGTGACTGACCCAGACTGTCAAGGGGAAATTGGGCTATCACTCTACAATAGAGGAAAGGAAGAATACAGGCTGCAGGAGATTCCATAGGCTGCCTGCTAATATTACCATGCCCTGTTATAAAGATTAGCATAAAACTATAGGAACCCATATATAGGGGCAGGATGAAAAATGGTTTGGAACCTTAAGAGTAGACTTTTTTTTTTTTTTTTGAGACAGGGTCTCGCTTTGTAGTTCAGGCTAGCTCTGAGCTCACTATGTAGCTCAGGCAAGCCTCAAACTCAGCAATCCTCTTGCCTCTGCCTCCTGGGTGCTGGGATTACAGGCGTGAGCCACCACGCCCAGCTGTTTTGGAACCTTAAGGAAAGAGGGTAAAAGTCACCTCACCAGGGAAAGAACCAAGACCTGCTGAGGTCCTCTCTAAAGGCCAAGGGAATACAGAAGGGGCAGAGGAAGGTAATTCTAAATACCAGCTCCAACTCCATGATCAGTTATAGGAATGAAGATTGTGATTGTAATAGTTCTCTCCTAATGTGACTTCTATATAATAAAATGTTGATCTACTTACAGCGATTCTTAAATATTGTCAGACCTATGTTGTCATGTTCAAGTTATGAAATGCTAGGAGTAAGCCTCACCTGAAGGAAACTCGTCTCCTATTCTGGGGAGGACATCAGTGTGTTTCCCTATGTACACAGGAGAGTTGTAACATGCTAAGCCTACTTATGGACTTGTCTTTTTATCTGAAGAGTGTGATTTAAGAAAGCAAAAAGAGCATGTATAAGGGGGGAGGAGGTGTGGGTGGGTAGGGATATGGATAAAAATGAGAATTAACTTGTGTCATATACTGGTACAAATTCCCCAATGTTATATGTGATTCTGAGATGTATATAAATTGTACCAATAAAGAATTCAATTTTAAAAAAAGAAAAAAAAAAAGAAAATATGTCTCTCTGTCAAGTTGACAAGGAGCAGTCTTTGATAGTTCACTGACTGTCAATTTGAGCAAGAAATGCCCAACTAAATTGGATCAGCATAGTTTTGGTTACCACTGAAGAGATTTACCAGAAAAGGCAGACCCACCTTAGGTGGGCTTGTCACCTGAAAGAAATGAGAAAACAAAGAAAAAAGGTTCGTCTCTGTTTCTTAGAGGAGCTCCAGCCTTCACCTTCACCTTGGACGTCATCTGGCGTCCGGCACAGATCCCTCAGCTTCCTGATACAGACTCTTGCAGGACACTGCAGTGAGCGCCAGGCCTTCGCCTGCATCCTTTAGTTCTCCAGCATACAGACAGACCTTCTCTTCTTTTCCACACCTGACCCTGTGGTAACCATTGATAGTCAATCTCGTGAATTTTACGTGTTTGTATATACTGCGTTAGATTTATTTCTCCTGTAAGCACTAATTGTATTGTAAAATTACAATTTTTAGGAAGTAATTAGGTATGAGAGTAGAGATTCCAAAATAGTATTAGTGTTCTTATATGAAGGACCCTAGAGCCCTCTCTCACTCTTTCCACCACAGGAGGATACAGTGAAAGCTGGCCATCCATAAACTGGGAAACAGCCTTTCCCAGAACCCAAACACACTGACAGTCTGGTCTTAGACTTCCAGCCTCTAGAACTAGGAGAAAGAAATCTCTGTTTTGTATAAGCCAACTCATCTATAATACTTTCTTAGAGCAGGCAGAACTAAAAAAAAAAAAAAAAGAAGCAGTCTGGGAAAGGTCAGGCAGTAAGTGGTCCTGATGCTTTGAGTCCTACTACTTCCCTAGGACAGCACATAGCACATAGCACAGGGGTGTCTTGGGGGACAAATGAACACCTGTGGGGGGAGAGATTACAAACCTGCCTGGATAGTGACTAGACACTGGTCCCTCTGGGACTCAGCTATTTACAATGTGGTGCTGCGTTTTCCCCCCACCTCAGTTCAGAGCAGCCTGGGAAAATCCTCAGTTCCATGTCCTCACTCAGAAGACACGTGGGAGCTGAGAGTCAAGGCCACCCCAGGCATCCCTCTCTGTGCTTTTATTTCTGTTCTTTGAATGCAACAGGATTCAATGATCATGGAAGTATTTGCACCCAAGTAAGGGAAGGTGAGGTTCCCTCACCTCTACATACCTCTCTCTCCCTGATGGCCTTGCAGAATGCAGGTCTGGACAATGTGAGTCCCAGGAGGATTAGCTTTGTTCACTGTCAAGTCCTGGCAAGTTTATTCCAATAGTGCCATCAATATTGATTATGTGTCTACACCATGTATAATGCTAATACTAACAGCCTACATTTATACAGTCCCTATAAACCTTCAAGTTTGCGAGGAAGCCCAAAGGTCACCAAATCTAACATAACGTATCCTGCCCATCCCCAGCATTGATTTTGCCTTATTGAACCACGTGAGATCAGTCAGATTATTTGTCCTAATTTAAAGAGAAGCAACAGGAATGATGTAGCTGAAGCCATGTGAGAATAAATGACAGAGGTGACACTCAAACTCTTGTGCAGTGACACAGTATGGTCGATAGGACTTTACCTGGTCATTTTGTCTTCTTCAAAACAGTGATTTAAAGCAGTGCTTTTTATGTAGCTTTCTTGTGGGCTAATAAATTAGAATAAACTCAAAAGTGAGGCTTTCTCAGTTTTGGGTGGTATTGCATGGGTCCGCTGGCCATCTAGGGGAGCTGGCCAGTACAGAGTGGACTCAGCTGATACAGCTTCTCTCTAACATGTTCTCATCCTCCAACAGGTTAGCTAAACTTTTGAATGGGGACTGCCAGCATCCACTGGGAATGGGTCTATAAAAGCTCTGGAAGCCTCTGCTCAGAACTGGACACATTAATTCTACCTCATTCTGTTGGCCAAAGAGAGTCAGAAGGACAACTCAGATTTAAAGCAAAGGGATACCAAGGATCTAGAAAGTCCTGTGTTACAAGAGTGTAGGAACATGAAAGAGAAGCATTCATGACTCTACAAAAAATCTGTAAGATTTTATTCCTTCAAAATCTTTTTAATGTGTGAGACATGATCCTGACGCTCAGATAAAGCAAAGATTGGTATGTAAAAAGAGCTTCTCACTACCACAACAAAACACTTGATAATTCACTTTCAAAGGTAAAAGGTTTGTTTCGGTCACAGTTTTAGAGGTTTCAGGCCAAGATCATGGAAACATGTTGTTTCGGGTCTCTACCATGCCTACCATGATGGGAGGGCAGGACCAGAAAAACCACTTGTATCACAAGCCAGGAGCCAAAGAGAAAGAAGAAGAGGCTAGGGCTGCGGTCTCCCCTGTGGGCTCTCTTCAGTGCCCTGCAGAGCTCTCATGGGCCTCATCTCCCAAGTGTTTCCACATTCCAGGGGTGCCACCCTAGGGACCATGACTTCAACACCTGGACACAAGGACCTTTGAGGGACACTTACTCCAGCCAGAGTGACTAGATACCTATTATACTAAAGGTATGAAAATAACTCCTATTCAAGGATGTTGTACTCTTCTCAAAGTCCTCGGCATCTCTTTTAATCAAAGAACAGTTCTGAAGTAAGACAGAAGAGATTTTGCTTCATCGGGGACAGCTGAGGTTCAGGAACCATCCATGACAACCCAAAGTCACGGAGAAGGAGCAGTAACTGGGTCAAGCATGCTTTGTGCTAAACCTCACTGCTTCATGTTTTAGGAAACATTTTTGACTGCTTTAATGAAAAGCAAAAGGTGCACATGGCCCTTCATATCAACAAAAGCTGTCAAATCTTTACAGAATCTTTGTTCATCACTCTGGGAAGGATGAGATGTGGTCCCTGCTTCCTCATCCATTGAGCGGTTTCAGAATGGCTAACACAGGTTCACTTCCTACTCTTAAGTCTTGTCAAGAACTTCCTCCATCATTTCAAATATCCTATATTAAGATTTGTAAATTATCTTAGGTTTTGGACAGATTCTATATAATCTCCACAATTTGAAGTCATTATCCACTGTTCAAAGATCTGAGGTAGAACACCAGGACTCAACTATACAAATCTAACACACAGGTTTAAGAACAACAGTGAGATGGATTTAACTGGTCATGCAGCCAGAAGAAAGGCCATTTTACCACAGTTGCACCTCATTTAAAAATAAATCTCTCACATCTCTCGCCATTATCAGAATGTCTTCCTCTACACTGGCTTTATTCGTAGTAGGTTTTTCCCTCGTGATGGTGAAAGTAGCTGTTGCAAGTTCCTGGCTTATCACCTATCAGTTTAAGGAAAACAGCAGAATAACGCATCTTGTTCCTAGTTGGTCTAGTAAATTCCAGGGAGGATCCTCATTGCAAGGGCTGAACCATGGATTCAGGGCTGAACCAATCACCACAGACAAAGGCATGCAAAATTCTTTGATGACTCAGAGACGAGTCAAATGTTTTTTGAGTAGGGTCAGGGTTGGCCCTGTGGAAACACTTGAGAAGTAATCTAATAAATGAAGAAATCAAGGATGCTGGGAAGAAATACAATACATATCTCTGAAATATCCAATATGAAAGTTTCATTACTAATAAAGGGACTTCTCTAAAATGGGCTAGGTCCAAAAAAGTGGTCCAAGGCTTGAGTCTCTGCTTCCTACGTCCGCACTTCCTGTCTTTCCCCACTGGTTTCAATAGTGCCCCAATTGTTTATTCAATGACTATAAAAAGTATAATCATAATTATACAACTCATAGCAATATTGACATAGTAGGTCTATGAATGTCATTATTATCAGTCTTTTAGATATACTAACAGCAATTTTATTAGGTGAGAACTACTAACGTCCCCATTTTCCAGTAGAAGAAACTGAGTTACCGAGGTTCCTAAACTCACCCAAAAAGTATTCCTAGAGACAAGGAAGAGGAAATGCTCAAACACTTACCCACTGAGCAGTAAATATATTTAAAGTCTGTTGTTGCATGTTTAAAATTTATGAATCCACAGATTACAGTAAGTGTGAAAACAACCAAACTTAAATGATTCCATTTATACAATATTCTAGAAATGGGAAAACTATAGAGACATAGTATAATCATTAGTAGCCAGGGGCTGGGAAGAAGGAGAGAGCTTGATTACAAAGGGGCACAGAGGAGTTTGGGGGGTGACGGAAGTTTCATCTTTCTTGAACTTGCTACCCCGGGAACATGTTTGTCAAGACTCATGGAACTGTGCACTAAGAGGTTGAGTTTAATGTATGCAAATTATACCTTCATAAAAATGAAAAATAAGCCTTAGAGATCAATCTTTCTCCTCTGTAATACATGAGCATGCATTTTATTAGAAAACTAGTGTTTTCATATATTTATCAACAGATAAAATTGACCTTATTAAAGAAGCACGTGTGGTTTATCGTTACCTTTCTGTAATGGGGTAAAGCCACCAATTTTGTGAACCATCTGGCCTTACATCGAATCCTGGCTCAGCCACATACTGGTGGACAACTCACTTAATTTTTCTTAGCCTCAGTGTTCTAATTGCAAAATGGGGCACTCGCCTGGAAGAATTTCCTTATGGGATATGGAAACAGCCATGAACTCAGTGTTAACACAGGCCAATGATCAAAATTATATGTTCAGGCTGGGTTGGGTGGCACCTACCCATAACCTCAGCATTCTCGGAAGCTGAGGCAGGAGGATCACAAGTTCAAATCCAGTCTGAACAACTTAACGAGGCCCTGTGTTAATATTGCAAATAAAATGAAATTTAAAAGGCTGAGATAAGCATAGTGTGAAGGCTCCATGTTCAAACCCAGCACAGCACACAGATTAAAAAAATAGTCTGCGATTAATGGAAAGTGGTGTCCTTAATGTGCCGATGCTTCTGGGCTTCATCCACAGCCTGACTTCCTCGCTTCCTCTCTCTGCTGTCTGTCAGGAGTTTCTGTGTGAAGTTGCATTTCACAGGGGTCGAGGCAGTGATCTTCCCATTGGATTAAGCCGGTGGCAGGTAAGGGCAGGAAACTAGGTAGCAACAAGAAAGGGAGGAATGTGGCGTCTCCCCTTCTCTGTTCAGGGACTGTGTGTCCACTGTGGCTTCACCTCCTCTGGGAGGGAGTCGCCGGGAGTTTAGCAGCTTCCCTCTGCCCCCAGGGCACCGGAACACCACCTCTCCATCTCTGAAGTCTAGGGTTGGCACCAGCTCCCTGCTGTTGCTACTCTCTGGGTTAGAACATCACTCTACACTGGTTCTCAACTACCCCATTATTCAGGCAATTAATTTTGAAGTTATTTTTTAAAATGAGACTGGATATTCTAAGAATAATCATTTCTGAGATCTTTTCCAGCCTTAGTTTGAAAAGCCTGACCGATTTCTGCCTCCTGATGCACTGTTATGACTTGGATTAGAGTGGCCCCCGAGTCTCATGCGCTCACAGGAGGAAGGTTTTAAAGGTGGTTGGATTAGGATGTGGACTCAGTGTGCGATACGGAATGAAGTGTGGATATTGGAGGACCCGTGTGGCTTGGGTGGCACCAGTCCAGACTTATAGCCTGGGAGGGATATAAGGGCAGAGGGGAAGGTAGGCTGCTGCTCCCAACTGCTGCCTCCTCCTTGCCGTGCAGAGGACTGCCTCTCCTTGCTGGTGCCTGCTGCCATCCCATCCTGTGCTGGAACCGGCCAGCTATGCACTGAACTCTCTATAAACCTTCAGCTCCTTAACTTTAGGCATTGGGTATTTTGTCTCAGCAATAAGAAAGGAACTAAGACATGCACCCACTGTGTTGTCCTGACCAAGTGAAAGCACAGCTTACAACCAGTAAGCTGAGGTGTTCAGAGCGCTGGTTGCTAAGGGCCACCACAGTGGAGCCTCTCACGTGGCCTGGGCTGATTTTTTTCATCATTAGTCCTAGAAGCATATGTCTGTATTCTTTTCTCCAGTAGTTCCCAATGATACGGTCTCTCTGGGCTGCTAAGCCAGTTATAAAATGAGCTGGTCAGGATCCAGGTTGTGGAGAAGGAGTGGGGTGGGCGGGGTGGGCGTAGCCTCCTCCTCCTAGCCTGTCTGGTCCTGCAGCCGGATCCTGTGCTTAGAGGAGCCGCGGGCCCCTGTACTCGTGCACCAGGAGTCTCACGCCAGCAGCCCTGCTGGCTCTGCCAGTATCACAAGTTGAAAAAGCCCAGAATTAAGGATCCTCCCTTGTCGGAGTTAATTAAGATTTCAGCCTCCAGCAGATGCTACACGACAGTGAACAAAAGGCCCGGCTTTCCCTTTTGTTCCCGGCTCCTCCTTCTCTTCTCGTGGAGACTCTCCCTGGAGACGCCAGCAGAAGCAGCAGAGACTCTGGGGCCATCTTCACAGACCGCCCCAGCAAGCGCTGACCACCGCGGACAACCATGGCAGGAGTGGACCTCCCATGCTTACGTGTCTGTGACCCCAGCACCTGGGTAGGCACTCTGGAATGTAGCCTCTCATTTAGTCCTTACAGCCACCTGAAAGGCATGTTATGTCCTGCACTTTCGGCAGCGATTGATCTTAGAAGTTATGTCACTGCTAAAATGCCTGAGACCTTCTCAAAGGCAATTACCTCTGTAACATGTCTACAGTAAAATGCACCTGTGCACTTGTGTGCGCACACAGTCACGCACACACACACTTTCAGCTCACCTACTTTATTTGTCTGTGCAATTCCTACCACCACCCAACCTACATGTCCATTTAGTTCTAGTAGTCTGCCCCCTGCGCTGGGATGGGGGCTCTAAGGAAGAGCATCTGTTTGTGTCCCCTTTTGTTTCTCCAATGCCTAGTGCCATTCCCGACAGGTAGGTGTTCAGCAAGTATCTCTCACATAAGCTCATTCATGCACTATCTGCATAGTATGTATCATTGCCTGAAATGATTGTAATCATTTACATCAACTATCACCCTCAGGCTCTCTCCGTCAAGTGTTAGATCCAATAGAACAGAGGCTTTGATTCTTTGCACACTACATGCCCAGCACTTAAAACAGTGCCCTCCACACAGAGTGGTTAGTAAGTGTTTATCTGGAAGGAAAAGCTGGCAAGAAATTGGGCTCCGCTTCTGCAGATTCCAGGTGCTTGGGGCTCGGGTACAACTCAGTGCAGAGCCTTGTCTGGCATGTGAGACCCCGGGTTTGAGTCCCAGCACACAGTGGCAACAGCAGCAGCACCATTAATGTTCTCCCAGATCCTGCCTTTGCCCTGTCTTCCCAGCCCAGTCCTAAGGTCGTTTGCATCATGAACACTCTTGGGGCAGGAGTGATGCCAGGTGCTTCCTGATGGGGTGATGTGCCTTCCTGATGTGCCTTCCACCTGCCAGCACCACCCAGCAGCCCGGCCCAACCAGAGGGAGAGAGGACCTGAAATGACAAGAAAAGTCATCATCTTTGAGAGCTAGAGCAGCCCGCAGAGGGACTTTATAGACTATTAGGTGCAGATTTCAGGTCGAGGCACATCTTGACGGGATCGAAGGAGTGGTCCTATCAGTTCATTCTCACATACTTACTGTGCACTTCCTTCAGTGGTAAAGCCTACACCAGGAGCAGCAAGACAACAGCCTCTCTATCTTCATGGATTCAAGTCTCAGCAACTTTCCCAAAGCTGGGACCTGAGACCAGCTGCATTCCAGCACCATGTGGAGGGGGCCTGGACAATCCTCCCAGAGCAATTGTGGGATCTGAGTCAATGGTTCTAAGAGGCATGCGAGTGCGCAGGCTGATCAGAGCCTGGTCTGTCTTCATGTGTTCCTAGCGCTGCAGACCAAAGGGAGAAAGAGCCATTTCCCCTCCCTCCTTCCTGCTAAGTGAAGCGATCCATTGAAGACATTCTGTCCTACAGAGGCAGGGACCCATCTGCCATTTCCTTTCCTTTTTTTTATTGGTACCTTATATATACACAATTACACTCCACATTGAGAACTGGTACCAGTATATGACAGAATTTAATTCTCATCTTCCCCCTTCCCTACCCACTCTACTGCCCCTCCACCCCTATATACACAGGCATTGTTTCCTTTTTTTACCATCAATTTTTTTTACCCCTAAGCCCCATTACCCTTCGAATGTTTACTATTTCACTATATCAATCATGCATTCTAGAACACATTTATAACTTCAGTTTCTCATATCAGAGAAAATATACAATATTTGCATATCTGTGATTTATTTATTTCACTTATGAGTATGTGCTGAAGGTACATCCATTTGAGTAAAAGTGATTCAATTTCATCATTCTTTATGGCAGAGTACTACTCCTTTTTATAAAAAAAATATCTTCTTTATCCAGTCTAGAGTTACTGTCTGCCATTTTCTTTTCCCCTGGAAGTTGGGGTGGCCATTAGAGGAGTGTGCCTTCCAACCAGGCAACCTTTTTGGAAAAAAAAAATGGTGTCCAAGAAATCAAATAGTAAAAACTCATCTTTCCTTCAATCACTGCTGTTAAGCCAGAATGGCTTGGAAAAGGAGGAAGAGCCCACTTACACTATGAACATTTTCCCTCTGCAGACTCTGGTCTTGAGACAGTCAGTCATTCCCCCTGAGCACCGCTCTACTTGATGGGCTCTGGCCTGTGAGTCACAGGCAGATCACATGTCGGGGAGAGGGCTCTCTCCCACAAACCTCTCACTCTGTCCTCCTCTTCCTAACCTCCAGTCCACTTGCCTGGCCCCTCAGAGCTCAACCCAGGCCAGCCCTCAAGTCCACTCAAGCCATGGCCTGTCCCAAATTCCAGGACTTACCGTCTTCCCATCTGGGCACTGGGCATTGTTCCTGCACTACCCCAGAGTCCAGAGAGGATCGCTGCAGGTAGCAGGCTGCATGGCGATCATGGTCAACGCTCACACCAGCTCCGCGTTCTGGGCTTGAACAGTTTGATGCCATCAAATCGGACTCCTGAGAAGGATGCTCCCTAGACATGAAGGGTTTATTCAGCCACGACAGATCCAGCCAGAATGAAAAGGACCAGGCTCTGGGACAAGGTCTCACGATGACCACCACTAGCTGGAGTTAGACCCACTGAAAAATGTCACTGGACTAGAATCAAGAGTATCTTTTGTAAACTTTCAGGGAGGGAACCGCTGCTTAAACCGAGCCATGGGCTATGGACCAAGATTGGACTCATGGGCAGCAGGACTAGGGGCACAGCCCGGAAGGGAAGGGACTATTTCCGGAAGGCTGGGGAAGCGTCAGGAGGTTTGCGTGTGAGCACTCTCACCACCCGTGGCCAGGGCGAGATTTGAGTTAAGGTTTTAATGTTGTGCGTTGAAGATGTGAAACAGTCTTTTGTTGTTTGGGGCCTGTAGCTTGTTACTAATTAACCTCCCCTCACCCTAGTCTTCCCTTTTGTGTCCTCTAGCCCATTGTAATTAAATTTAAATCATCTCAAAATTTTCTTATATCCATATTAATTATATAGAGCCCTCTTTAACCTTTTTAAAATGAAACATTTATTTTGAAACAATTGTATATTCACAGACAGCTGTAAAAATATAGAAGAAAATCCTGTAATAACTTTAATAGGGTTTCTCCCGATACTAACATCTCAAACAATAGTTTAATAATAGAGCTAGAATATTGACAGGGCTACAGTTCAGATCAGAGTGTACCCGTCACCACCAGGGTCCTTCATATGGTTTATTGTAGCTCCCCTCACACCCTACCTCCATCCCTCCTTCACCTCTGACAAGCATGAGTCTATTCTCCATTCTACAGAGCCTGTATTTGCAGAATGTTATCTAAAAATAATTATGCAATATGTAAAACTTTTTCTGATTGGCTTTTCATCTCTCACGGTTATTCTTCCAAGACTCAGCCACATTGTTATGCATAACACTAGCCTGTTCGTCTTTATCTGCCAAGTATTGTAGCATTCCATGGGACAAATATAACACTTTGTCAATCATCCAAGGACATCCGGGTCATTTCATGTTTGGCTCTTATGAAGAACATCTCTATAAACACCCTTGGATAGGTTTTTCTGTGAATGCAAGTTTTTATTTGTTTGGGAGAAATGCCCAAGAGTGTAATTGCTGGGTCATAAAGTCATCGTATGTATTTAGTGTTTAATTTTAAGAAACTTCCAAAAATGATTTCCAAAGTGGAGGCACCATTTTAAATTCTCACCAGTGATATGTGAGGAATCCAGTTTCTCTGTGTCCTCACCAGCTTTCAGCATCAGCTCTTTAAAGAATTTTCCATTCATGCCATGTATATTCATTATATATGATTGTTTCAATATGAATTTCCTCATGGCTAAGAAAGTGAACAACTTATGTGCTTATGTGCCACCTACGCAACATCTTTGGTGAAACATCTTTTCCTATCTTTTGTCCACTTCTTGGTATATTTAGATACTAGTCCTTTGTCCTATATGTGGTATATAATCCTTTTCTTGCAGTCTGAACCTTCCACATGAAAGTTTTTCTTTTATGGACATACTTTTGGTGTTGACTCTAAGCATTTTTGGCCTAGACTTACAACCCAAATATTTTTTTCTTATTTTTCTTTGTTTCTATCTAAAAAGTCTCGCCTTTTACATTTGAACATATGATCCAGGTTAAATAAATTCTTATGTAAAATGTCAGATTTAGATAGAGGATCTATTTTTTCTTTTCTTTTTTTCTTGCCTGTATCATCACTTGTTCCAACACTATGTGTAAAAGATGTTTTCTTTGCTCCACTGAAATGCTTTCCCACCTTCTTCAAGGGTAAGTAGGCTGTGTATTTGTGTGGGTCTATTTCTGGGATTTTTGTTCTATCTGTGTGCCTATCCTTTCACCAAAACTTTGCAGTCTTGATTTCTGTGGCTATAGAGTAAATATTAAAATAGGGAAGAGAAACTCTTCTCACTTCAAAAAGTTCAGTTACCTTTCCACATAACTTTTATTTATTATTTGTAGTACCAGAGATCGAACTCAGAACCTTGTGCTTGTCAAGCAGGCATAGTACCACTGAGCCACCTCCTCACCCCTCCATGTAACTTTTAGAATGATTTTGTTTACGTGTAAAAATTATCTTGCTGGAATTTTGTTAGAAATTGTGTTCAAATGATATATTGATTTGTAGCTGTGCATTCTGCTGTGGATTGGCAGGGTACACATTGATTGGATCCTGTGGTATTGTCAAATTCTGCAATCTTGCTTGCTTTTGCCCATATTATCAGCTATTAAGAGAGGAGAAGTAAAATCTTGAAATATACTCGTAATTGTAAATTTGTCTCTTTCTAGTATTACTTTTGCATCATATATACTTACAACTCTTTTGTTCAGTAAATGGTCACTTAGACTGTTACTTGTTAATGGAATGACTCTGTATCATTATATAATATTTCTTTCTGTCTCTGGTGGGTTGTATAGGTCTGAAACTCCATTTATCTATCTATCTATCTATCATCTATCATCTGTTTAATGTGTGTATGGTATATCTTTCTTCTTCTTTCAACTTATTTTCATTATATCTGACATGAGTTTCTTGTAGAGAGTGTCTATTTTAATTGTGAATTGTGCTTTTTACGAAACCCATACTGCCAATTTCTGTATTTTATTTGGCATATTTAATACAATTAGTGATTTTTTAGGACTTGAGTTTGTCTTTTATTCTGTTTTCCCCATGTTTTTATTAACTTCTATATACATAAATTTTCATGGTCTATTGGTGCTTTTATTTTACCAATTTAAATGATATCTTATCTCCCTTTATATTTACTTACTTCCTTCATTTACAACATTACTGTTTTATATATTTCCATATATATGTATGTATGTGTGTGTATATGTGTGTGTGTGTGTGTGTGTGTGTGTGTGCTTAAAATCCCATTAAACAGTGTTATAAGTTTGTTTCCATTGGGAAACAATTTAGAAAGCTCAGGACACAAGAAGGTCTACATTCTTTCACTCTTCTTAATGTTCTTCTTTTATGTTTTCTTTTAAGATTAGAGGACCTCTTGTCTTTTTAAAAAGCTAGGCTTCTGGACAATTCTTAGTTTTCCTATATCTGGGCCAACTTGACCCTTTCTAGGATATGCTGCTTCTAGACTGGGGTTACCAGAAGTGAAGGACCTTCCACATGCTCTAGCGTAGTCACCCAGAAAGCTGGCAGCACATCAGAGCAACGACATATCTTTTATTGTGTTCATCTCAGAGTCCACATTTATAGTTCATGCGACCTGCGGCCACAGCATGACTGGTGCCTCAGTTTGCTCTTCTGTACCACTTTAGGGTTATTGTGAAGAAAAAATGAGTTAATTTGCCTAAGCATTTAGAATAATCTGTGATATGCACCAGGAGAGACATATGAGATGGCTAAGTTATAAAGAAATCCTGAGTCTAAACCCACACAAGATTTTGTGGGATTACCACTTGGGAATCTGTGTGTCAGCCCCATGCCGACTCAGGAAAGGAAGCTGCAGCCCTTGCCCTGCTAACCCATTCTCCCCTCACAGGAGAGCAGCTGTGGAACCATCACAGGTGGCTGGGGTTTTTCTTTCATTCTGTTGTTCACAGACGGCTGTGTGAAGTTTGCTTTGTCAGCAGTCTCTTTCCAGACTCATGAATTCTCCCACAGGATAGCTCAAAATTAATTTGCAATGAATGTACCCTTTTAAAAACCACCTGAAATGGGTGCTTTATAAAGGGAAGATCAATCAGCATTATCTGTATATTCACTCATTTAATGAGCCATACTTTGTATCTGTATATAGGTGTAGACGCATAGATGTCTGTGAGTCATAGCCACAGGATGCTAAGTACTAAGATAGAGCAGTCATGAGACACTGCGACAGCAGCGATGTACTATAGCTGTGTGGTATAGCGTGTGTCGTCATGTGGATGTGATGGGGCCACATTCATTTCCAGGGGAGGCAAACATCTCGAACAGCACACAGAACTCCACTAAGCAAATGTACAGGGGAGGAAGAGGGACAAGACAGATATGCTATGTAGACAAAGGCAGTTTTTAAAGACTCGGATAAATCCCCACCCTCAAGTCATTCTGCTATGAATGAAGGGGAAACCAATTTCCACCCTTGGATTCACTAGCTATAGTGCAGGACACAAGAAGTCTAGAGCCAAAGATGTGCCTGGGCCTGGCACCCGAGCAAGCAGCCTGCATCCAATCCACCCAGCTCCAGAGCATGGCTAAGTGAAAGAAGCGAGAAACTATAAGAATCAGTAGGATGGATAGAGGGGCCTGCAGTGATTTACCAAGACAATACACTTGCCAGGGTTAAGAGCCAGAAAACCAGATTTGGGTCGTGGTTCTACTACCTTCTGGCTATGCAAATATGGGTGATTTATTTAACCTCTTTGACCTTCTTTGGTAAAATAGAGACCATAATTATATTTTCTAAAGGCTTGCAGGTCTAAGGGCCTATCACCTGTAAATATTTAACCCAGGGTATACCACATATGGTTTGTTTTTAGAAAGGAGTGTAGTTTATAAATGGTAGTTTTAGGATTGATGATGGTAATCCTGGGTATTTTCATTAGGTTTATACAAGCTCCTTATCAGACAAGAGAACACTATGTTTTTCTGTTCTCCTTTGGATCCCTCACCTGGCCGATCTGGGAAACTGTGTAGCACCGTGGGTTCTACTGGCCCAGCTAAAAGCAAAAATCCAGACAGAGGAAAGCTCCATTCACAGGAAGAAGGCCCTGACGTCCAGTTCTCCCTCCTCTCCGGTCCTGTCAGGAGGAGGCACCTGGCTAGGAGCCTCACAATGGGACTTATTAGGAGGCAGTACCTGGTGGGCAGACGCAGTTTCTTGTTGGGCAGAAAGTGAAGATGTTCCCTGACCTCTCTAGTCAACCCTCCAATCCAAGGCAAGCCTTTCCCTCGCCCGCCCTGGAGGCTGCATAACCCTTCCTTAGACCTCTATAAAATGCCACCTGGTGGAGGCCATCATTTGCTCTCTTTGACAGCTGCTCTCCCCACATCTGTGCCATGCAGCCTGCTGGGCACGGGTTGACTCCTCAGGAGGAGGAAGCTCGGCCTGTGCCCACTATGGGATGACACCTAAGGGCAGGAGGGAGCAGAACAGGATGGTCACCGCGAGGGCTGGACCAGAGCATTTCATTCCCTTTCTAGTCCTGCCACACCCTGCTCTTAGGGCAATGATAACCCCATCTAGGCCGTTCTCCATGTCTATAATAGGGTGGCATCATTACTGGGAATTAATAGTGTGTGTGTCGAAAGGATGTTATGAGATCCAGCAAAGCTACCTTTGGGACCCATATGTTCGGTGTAGGGAGTCATCTGACACAAGGAACCACAGGTGTGCTGCATTTGCTTCCAGCACAGAGGTTTTCATGCCATGGTTTTCAACGGGCAAGTGAGTCTCAGGCTTGGGGAGAGAAGGAAAGAAGGTAAAAATTACAGAAAGTCAGATAAAAGAGCACTTGGAGTCTATTAAGGAGTGTTCACATATTGCAAAGAAATAGATATTTGGGAAAACAAGAAATCAATGCACTGACTGAACCACTCGATAAGTTCACTCACTTATTAGTCCATGGCAGTGGCTCTCGGTATTTGGCTGGAGAATGGATTTTTATTGCTTAATTCCCTGTAAGTGAAGGACTAGTGAATTGTAAAATCTTGTTGCTTAACATGTAACATTAAGGAAGTATTGAGCCAGCAAAAATGAAAATCAATTCTAAGTTTGGTTACTTTTCTTCAAGAATTGAAGAAGAGTGTCCTTATTGCTCTTTGGTTCTGTGCCCAAAGCGCGAGGCAAGACCCCTCAGCGAACAGGGCTGCTCCTGCAGCATGTGGTTTTCTTCTGAGTGGGCAGCAGCGGCCGTGGTTCGGGCTGATCTGATCCCTCACCTGGATGGCTGCCGCGGCTTCTCACGGGGTCTCCTCCTCAGTGTCTCCTTTTCTTACCCATCGTTAGCTAGAAGTGCGTTCTAAGAATTGGTGTAGATCCAGTTCTCATCTTTAGAACAAAGTATTTACTCTCGATTAATCCTAGCTGTGGTTCTGAGGGAGAGAGAGGGAGGTTTTGCCCACCGTATGACCCTCAGCAATCTGGAGGACGTTCTTGGTTTTCGTAACTGCTTGGAGACGGGTGCTGGGATTGCTGCTGGTGTGACAGCTGCTGAGGTTGGAACCCAGAGGCTGGTGCACGCTAGGCAAACCCTGCCCTGCTGAGCTCAAGTATCAAAAGCAGGCTCATCAGTACGATACACCATAGTGCTGAATTATTTATTTTGTTTTGATCTTATTTAATTTTTAAGACACTCCCCATATCTCTCCTTTAAACATACTGTTGCTGTACCTGGAAAGCCTCTTACCTACTTCTTTATCTACAGAATTATTTCTCTTCTGCCAAGATGTATTTCAGATAGCTTCCCTGTTATATCTTTTTTTTCCCCCTAAAAGCATGTTGCAAAACCCTTTAGAACTCTGCTGTCATGGAGTTCTTCTCCACTCTTTTTCTAATTATTAAAAATATGTACTTTTCTATATGGTAAGGTAATATTCCATTGTGTACACATACCTAATTTTCCTTATCCCATTCATCTATTGGTCAGTGACATAAGTCGGTTGCTTCCAAGATTTAGGTATGGTATTATGAGTTGTGTTACTCTAAATACGGGTATGCATGTATACACTGTAACATGATGTGTTTTTTAAAGTCTTTTGAAAAGATATCTACAATGTAACAGAACAGGATTCGAAGTCCATTCAACCCTTTGGTCTTTGACAAAGGGGCCCAAAACACCCACTGAATGAAAAGACAGCCTCTTCATTATACAGTGAAAACTGACACCTGCACTGAAGACTGAATCCAGATTCGTGTCTTTCTCCTGTACTAGATTCAAATCAAAATGGATCAAAGAACTAAGCCAGGGCCATTTAACCACTGGGATTTCTTAAGCCAAACAGGTGAAAGGAGCGTCTTTTGTTATTTATGAAAAGCGTCTTTGGAACACCTTGTTGGAACGCCTTGCAGGCTGAGGCATGGCTACCGGAGGAGCCGACCGTGGAGATTGGCTTTTTCAGCCCCACCCTCAACCTCCCGGGAGCAGGTGGGGACTGCGTTCCACCACCAGTGGCCAATCTTTGAATCACCTTTGCATACATAATGGACCTTCTATTTGAAAAGGAAAGGAAAGGGAAAAGAAAAAAGAAAAGAACCCTAAACAACAAGGTCTAGGACCTTCCATACGATGAACACATCCACAGGGGGGTGGCATACCCCAAGGTCCTTATGGACAAAACCTCCTGCTCCCAGGATCTTGCCAGATCTCTGTTTGCCTCTAATATCTTTTATAACAAAGCACAGGCAGTGTAGGTATGGGTGATACTCTCTCATCCATCACAAAGGTCATGGCCAACAACTCTGAAACAAGACAGGTTAATGAGGGGAAACCCTAGCAAATTATTTAATCAAAGTTTTACATGCTTGGGAGCCTTCGGAGGGAAGACCCAAAGAGCCAAGGAGAACACTTACACTTTAGTGTGGTGGGGCATGAGAGCTGGCGAGAAGTGTGGCTGGATGAGCAGCGTCTGAGCTAAAAGGGACACATTGTCTGAGGAAACCCACTTTCTCTTCAGGCACTTCTTGGACCCTCTGTGCAGCACGCATTCCTTCTGCATATGTGTGTCTCGTGACCTATAACTAGACAAGATGGATCAGGGCATTTCACTATGGCTGCCAGCTACACCCAAAATGAAGGGTTAAAATGTTTTTGGATGTTATGGCTGGCTTTGGGAAAAAGGTGTCTCTGTTTCTGCGACCCACCTTGGGAAAGAGGAATTCTAGTTTCTGTGACTTGCCTCAGGGTAGAAGTTAAAGGTGAACTTTGCTTTTAAGGCCTTCATTTTGGGTTTTGCTCTGAGCCTAAACATTAGTAAAGCATTTCCCTGAACTCTGTGAGCTATTACTATAAATCATCAAACCTAAGGAAGTGGCTGGGGTTATCCACAATTGATGACCAAGTCAGACAGAGGGGTGGGTAGCCTGGGAAGACACTTCCTGCACTTGGTATCTGAAGCGGGGCTATTTAATAGGACTGAACCCTTAAAATACAGGAGCTGGCTTGGATAATTAGTGACAGATTTTAGTTAAATTGTGTCCATAGCTGAAGAATTGCTTGGTGTGGAAACCTCATGAGCTTGGTGTCAGATGTGCAAAATGTAGAGGAACAGCATTCCTTTATCACAACAATAAAAGAAGAAACATCCCACCATAGACGAGTAGTTTTATTTTTCTATGACAGTGTTTTTCTTGCCCTATTGACCTGTGTTAACAAAACAGCTGTGAGGCCTTCTCTGCTTTTTTTTACGTTTTATGTAGCTATGTGCAAATTTATACATAGATGTAAACACACATCTTTTTTTCTCATTGTTAGATGAGCAGAATGTTATCACATGAAGCACATTCCTTCACTTTTCTTACCCCACAGTACCTCACAGAGACCTTTCTGTTATGGTTATAATTCATTCTTTTAAGTGGCTGCAAAATATTCTATTGTACAGATTGTTCAACCCTTTCTTTGCCATCTGTATTTATTTTTGTTTCTACACCGTGCTTCTGTAAGTATTCTGGTATATGTGTCTAATTATTGATGCTTTTATTACTATAGGTTGAATTCCCAGAAGTGGAATTTGTGGGTTGAACAGCGTGTGTACTTTTAATTTTGAGAGATATTGCCATTTTACTTTCCAAAAGGACTATAAAAAATTTTACTGCCTCCAATAACTTTTGAGAAAATAACTTTCCCCTTATGCCCACCAGGAATAAGAGTTAAAATTCTTATCTATTTATTTATTTTGCCAAACCTCTGAGAGCAAAGTTACTTTTTATCTTTGCAGTAACTTTAATTTTCCTAAATGAAGATGGATCTGAAGCCCTACCTCACATCAGACACAAAATATATTTTATGTATTTGTACATGAAAACAGGTATGTGCATGAATATTCATGATAGTTTATTCAAAATAGCTGCAATTGGAAACCATTTAAATCTCCTTCAACTGAAGACTAGATAGACATAGAAATAAAAGCTAATTTAAAATGTTTTAAGACAATCGAGAAGACTATATACATTAATTATTAGGATAATGAAGCTTTGTTCATTGGAACAGCACATCGAGAAGGAAACAAAAACTGAGCATAATTTTGCATTTGAATGCCAAAATAATACAGAATCAAAAGACAAATGATATATTCAAGTGAATTTATTTATTTTTTTTGTTGTGTTTTGTCTTGAGACAGGGTCTTGCTATGTAAGTCAGGCTGGTCTAAACTCAAGGCGATCCTTCCGCCTCAGCCTCTGGAGTACTGGGTTACATGTGTGCACCACAACAACAGCCTGGAGAACAATTATAATACAGATGATTCACAAAGGCTAAAAGTCTGTAATGAACAAAACTCTGTCTTACAAACTGACTCACAGGGCCCAATAGCTCAACAGAAACAATGGACAACATTCATCATCAAATCACAGAAGGGCAAATTCAAATGACCCTAAAATAAATGTGAAAAGACTTTAGTTAACCATATGAAACCTTTTTTTTTTGTGGTACCGGGAATCAAATTCGGGCCCTTGTGCTTGCAAGGTAGGTGTGACAACACTTGAACTACATTCCTAGCCCTGAAAATACATTCCTAGCCCGGTACAGAATCACCAGGTGGGCAGGGAGTGAGTGAGCACAGAAACACGTATTCTCCCCATGCTGTGAACCTCGGATCTACTGTCACAGGTACCCACTGGCCAAATCAGTTACAACACAGAGGATTAGGGAGCCCTAGCAATTGAGTGCACAAAGCCTCCTGGGCCCAGAGTGGAACAGGAAAGTGTGGACGGTGGGTCAGCAGGGAAGGTAAACTGAGAATAGCTTACATTCCCCTCTTGCCCTCTACCCTCATTCCCAGACATAGACAATTAATAGTTTGTAATTTATGCTATAAGAATGTTTATTCTTCCAGAGCTAATATTCTTGATATTTAAATAATTTTCATGGATTAATAAGTAAAAAAGTTCAACCAATAGAAAAGTGACAAGGAACACAAATTTATATTCACAAGTGGGAAAAATGCATATGGATAATGTAGACCTAAAAGAATCAGCCTATTTTGTAATCAAATACATGCAAATTAAAACAACAATGAAATCCATTATTCATCTGTCAAACTGACACAGAGTAAATTACATATGGAATACCTCCTGCTGTGAAGGGTGTGGTGAGATAATTTGTATGTTCACTGTTGTCAGGAGTATGAATTGTTTCATCCTTTCTGGAGGGTAATTTGACAAACTGTATTGAAAGGCTTCTAAGTGTTTGTATTCTCTCCTATAGTAGTGCTGTTTCTAGGAATTTATGCAAAGAAAATACTCAGAAATGCACATGTGATGTTATCACAATATTATTTATAATAGTGATAAATCACAACTACACAAATATCCACCACAAATGATTTGTATAATAAGTTATGATATGGTCATACAATGAAATATTATGAAGCCATTAAAAGCATGTTGTAGAAAAATATTTAGTAACATGAAATAATGCATATAGTGTGCCATTAAACAAATAATCCAAATGTAAGCCAATCTTAAATTTGTACTAAACAATTTTATCTGTGGAGTAAGAGTGTAAAGAATTTTTATGTTCTGTATACGTTTTTCTATTTTCCACAATGGTTGTATTTTATTATCTATATAAATTTCATGAAGGCAGACAGAGCCGTTTCACCAATCAATTCACTTTTTATTTGGCCAAATACAGAGGCCATTTTTCTGTGAATTGGTAGTTACATTAAATTTCCAAATCGGATGAAAAGTTCCTAGAATTTGAAGGGGAAATGGTAATGTTCTCCTGAATACATGATTAAGTTCTATGAAGCAAATATTTGGATGAATTTTATATTGATGTAAAAATAAATAGAGGCAAATCTTACTGAATCTGTATTATGGACAACAAAATGAAACAGTCCCTTGCAGGGATCCTGCCTCAGGAGTTCTGCTGTGTCTCTCACGCGACTGATGGTGGCTGAACCAGATCTCTAACCAACTGAAAAAGGCTTAAGAGCAGAAAGCTTCTTTGTAACCATGTGTGTGTGTGTGTGTGTGTGTGTACATAAGAAGGCTGTATGTGATGACACATGTAAACAGAAGTGTAAACACCGCTGTCTACTTCTCTCTGCAATCCTCTTTATAGCTATGAGCTGAGCAACTGGGATCAACACAGAAAAGTTTTTTAAAAAATAGAAACTTAAGACTGCTTCTACATTAGATTTAAGTCACAAAATCAATTAAATAATTAAGAAAGACTTTCTACTTTGGGGAGGAATTTATGCCACCATTTTCCTGAGTTTTGAATGAACGCCTTTCAAGCCAAGTCTGTTCTCCTCCCTGTTTTGGTCCCGTCATATCACTGCAGTTGGAAGACTGCTCTGGCCGTGGCAGGCTCTCTGGTACTTAGGGATTTACAGCCTCCATAGAATAATAGTTGCAACAGACTCACCTGAAGCCATTTGGTGACAAATCCTGGTGGATAAGGCAAAGGCTGTGGAACTCATGCCCTACTTTATGGCTACGTGATCCAGGAAGTTATTCGGCTTCTCTTTTCTTCAGTTGTAAAATGGGAATAGTACTTATAGAATTGTATTCATTATTTTGAAGACTGAATTAATCAGGTTTATGGAACAATGCCTGGTATTATTTTGATTTTCTCAAGAACCATTCAAATATAGAGAAACATTATGGTTGGCTCTTCCTGTCTCTGGTTCCACACTTGCAGATCCAGCTAGCTCCAGATCAAAAACATTGAAAATATTGCGTCTGTACAGAACATTTATAGATCTTTCCTCATTTCATTATTCTCTAATCAATTCAGTCTAGCAACTGTATGCATACCGTTACATCGGGTGAGACATAATAAGTAATCTTAAACTGACTTAAAGTACGCATGATCAGATGCACAAGTTACATACAAATACTATCCCATTTTATACGAGGTACTCAAGAGCTCAAGGACATCGAGAGCCACAGGGTACCCCACAAATACCAAGGTACAAGACTATATACATTTACCAGTGAGAGGTAAAGGTGTTTTTGAATTTGAGACACAGAGACATTCAAAGCTGGTCTTTTTGCTGGACATTTCAGGGATCAAACTTAAAAAAAGAAACAAAAACATTCATTGGTTTAGTTATCAGAGAGGTATACTAATCCTGGAAGGCAGGAGACTCTTGATTTGAACAAAAACATATCGATAAAAAATTGACAAGTAGGTTTTTCTGTTGTCTCTCTCCCAATATAAATTACATCTCTATAAGCCATTAATTCATTTACAGAGATTCCCCAGTGGTAAGACTATCAAAATTAATTCCTCACTACAGATGCCAGCAATTGTGAATGATTTGTTGGTTGCGAATATTCAAAAAAAAGAACAAAGGGCCGGAGATTTAGCTCAGTGGTTCCGGTGCCTGCCTCGCAAGCGCAAGGTCCTGAGTTCGATCCCAGTGACCACATACAATGCTGGGCGTGGTGACTCACGCCCACCAGCCATCAATACCACATACCACAGTGCCGGGCATGATGGCTCATGCCTGTAATCCCAGCACTCGGGAGGCAGAGACAGGAGGATTGCTGAGTTCGCGGCGGCTTGCCTGGGCTACATAGTGAGCTCAGGGCCAGCCTGAACTACAAAGCGAGACCCTGTCTCAAAAAAAAAAAAATACAAAATCAATAGAGAGAAAATTAAATTTAGAAAACAAAATTACATCAGTGCTGGGGATTTAGCACAGGACAGTAAAATAAACACACAACGTTGGCCTTGAATCGTCAGGAATATAGGGACGCTCTGCTGCTGGTACTATTTACTGACTCCCGCAGGTGAGTGTGTGAGCACATTACTGGAAGTTCCTGAGGACGTAAAGGACATTTTCCAACAGATTAGAATCATGACACTCAAACAGACATGAAGGGAACGTGTTTTAAATTATCCCACTCCACTCCTGAGGAAATGGGCTGATATAATTGGTTCAAAAGAAAATTTTTACAAGTAGACACATTATTAATTAAGAATACTGAAATGACCACATAAAGAGAGAGAAATTCTTTTTATCACCACATCATGCAGAGATAATTGGACCAGCCAGAGACCTGAGGCTGAGAGCAGGGTTGAGAGCTTCCCAGAAAGGACCTAAGGCACTGGTCAGTAGAACAGTATTGTCAAGAGCATGAGAAGCCCCGGTTCAATCCCCAACATCCTTTCCCTGTGAGCAAATTCTTCAATAACAGTACAATTCTGGAAACAGATAAGCTAGGAGAATATGTTCTAGACAGATTTTCCATTCAAACATTTGTTTCTATCATGTTAAAGTTAAGTAGAAAGAGTTCAAGAGAGGGGTGGAAAAGAGGATTAAAAAAAAAAGTTAAGTTGTCTTGTGTACAGGTACCAACTCCACAGAAGAAATGCAAACGTGCTGATAAAATAGTAAAAACCTAAGAAAGAAAAAAAATCACCATCCCTTTGACAACAACAAAAACTATAATTTGTTATATAGTAATCTGTATATTTTTCTAACCATCTGTTTTTTTTTTTTTTGAGATAGGGTCCTGCTTTGTAATTCAGACTGGCCCTGAGCTCACTGTGTAGCCCAGGCAAGCCTCGAACTCACAGCAATTCTCCTGCCTCTGCCTCCTGAGTGCTGGGATTACAGGGGTGAGCCACCATGCTCAGCATTAACCATCTATTTTTTGGAAAACTGAATAATATATCATTCACCTTTTTCTATTGTAATGTCTGAAGAATTACATTATTATTTTAATTAATTCTATTAAGTGGATTTAACTTCTTTTTGGTAACACCTCTTTGTTGAAACTTTAAAATAATTTTATGTAAAAAATTGCTGTAATAAAAACAAATTATAAATTGTCTTTTTTTCTTTACATGATAAAAATTGTACATTCACAGTGGGACAGAGATGTTGGATATTCTCAGTTCTTGCAGCTATAGTCCCACCTGTTAGAGACGTTGTCACTTAGGATTTCTTCTGCCATGTTTCTTCTCTGTTCAAGTCGAGTGGTACTTTCTCGATATGCAGATATACTTATCTGAGCATAATGTAAGAACCCAGTACCAGCCCCACCATTACCCAAACACTGGCAAAAGAGTGAGCAGGTGCCACTTTTTTCCTTTTATTTACTTCTGTTAATAGGCATGTCATGTTCACTCTATGCCGATGTTCTCAGCATTTTTCAAATTCACTAAGGCACCATCCTAACATTTCTGTAATTTAAATTTTATTAACTTTCATTTACATGTAGAGAACTGTGGCAGGGGGGTGACTTTGCCCAAGGTCACCCCGCCAGCCAGTGGTAGCACCAAGAAACCCACACTAGCTACTTTCCCTTCTATGCCCCTTGGGTGGTAGAAAGAGTGCATGCTCTCGTGCACACATGGCTTAAACTATGCACACTAGGGTTGTGTGTGCCCAGAAGAGAGTGGTCGCTTTTTAACCAGTGAGAGCCCTTCATCCTTGAGTTCTTGATGGAGATAATAGTTGCCAGAAGTGACAGAACTGAGGGTCCCATAGCTGAGGCTTTTACAGCTTTGCTTCATTTATAGGAAACACATCTTTTCGGTTGCACCATCCAAACTTATCAGGACATAACCTTTTCAACCTGAGGGGAAAGTCAATCTTAGCTAGAGAACAGAGCCCATTTCTGAATTTGAGGATATTGCATTGCTTTGGATTCTCCATTTTCCCCCCATCTCAGTGATGTTAAAAATGCAGCCACGGTTGTAGAATCCAATTACCCCGCAGATTACACAAAGATTATCAAAGGTGTAAACAGCACAATATTTGCAGAGATCGATGGAGCACAACAAAGCTCATATTTAGCAAGAGGAATAAAAATAAGAGTTGGTGACAGAAGGGTATAATGTCACATCATCGTGCTGAAGGTTAAGACATAATTGAAATCAATGTTACAGCACGTGTATCCTCCAGCCTCCGTGCACTCTGCAAGTGCACTTCTAATTTCATATCTGAGCAATTCATTTGCTGTAAGCAGGAGCGCTATTAGGAGGGTGCTTTTATTATGTTGCCTCCATATGAAGTTTGAATTCAGTTAGATTGAGGCAAATTAGGTCGTCTTTCAGCCAACAAGGTTATGATAGATTGTGCACAAGCACACGGCACTCTCACATTGTCAGACTTAAGAGCAACACCCAGAGGCAGGAATTGAGCAGTTACAGGCCTGGACTTTGAGGTTGGCACGGTGTAGGTTCAAGCACATCCCAGTTGGGTGACTTCAAGTAACTCATTTCACACCAGGTGGAGACTCCTCGTCTGTAAAGTGCAGCTGTTCTGGGAATGAATGGGATGACCCACGAAAGGCTCTAGCAAGCATTCCACATTAGCTGGCACTAGGGCCTACCCAGTGATCACAGCCTATGTGTGTGGCACCTTTCACTGATAAGAAAGGAGACACTTGAGGTTTGACCCTGGCCACTTGGTTCTTGAGTTTATATTCAGTGTTGTCCTACAACTTCAAGAGCGTCCGTGTTTTTTGTCGTTCACCTTTGTCATAAGGCATACCCACAGAACAGAATAAATAAATACCTGGGTCTGCTACCTAGAAAAGCACTGTAAAAGGACAAATATCCACCCTGCAAAGATTGACCCTGGCAACCCAGAGAACAACCTAGAATCCTGAAATAAGCTCAGTGTGTAGAAATCAGGAGATCTGGGTTCTACATTTAGTCTGGGCTTTAAGTCCCTGTTCAGTTTTGCATTCACTCATACTTTCACGCAGCACTTCCTCACTGAGCACCTCCTGTGCTCCATTCACTGGTCCAGGTGCTGGGGATACAGCAGGATGCAAGATAGAATTTGTCTCTGTTATTTGCAAAGAAAAGGAAAGCAAAACTCTCATGATTGTAAGAATGATGGAGTAACCAAAGATATGATGGAAAGACAGCATAAAGTACATGAATCTCCCTGGGTTCAGGGCTCAACAGATGCCTCCTTAAAGGAGAACCTTTCGGAGGAGATCTCAAATAAGAACAGGAGATGGTCATAAAGACTGGTGAGGAGTGCAGATGCAATGACCATCGTGCAGCTGGCCATTAATGGGAAGTCTTAAAGAAGGTTGGTGCATATATTTATTCTGTGCAGAACTGAAGAAATAATACTTATTATAAATAGCATATACAAGCAGCGTACAGTAAATCTTATCTTAGTTAAGCCCTCCTTGGTCAAGTGGATGTGTTTGAATTCCACTGTTCATGGAATGCTAAAAGCTTTTCTTTTTTGAGCTTTTTTTTACACTCTGTTGGGTAAGCTAGAGTTGCATGTTGGTTCAAGTCTGGTAACTTTAAATATTTGATTTCTTTAACCAACTACATAACTAAAGCCAGCAGGTTTTGTCTGAGATCCACAGATTAGGACTTTACTCATGCCCATGGCTTTGAGATCACTTTGTAATTGAAGTTATTTTAACCCAATTGTCTGTAATTCTAAGTAACATCTAGGCTCTAAAGTGTTGTTTGTAAAGCAGACATCCATCCTGAAGCAAAATGGCACCGAACCAGCAGGACAATCATTCGTAATTTCCTAATGGTGTCATTTTCTGTCATTCACACTACATCCCAGGGGATTCTGGAACATAGAGATTTATCACAGACACATGTGTGTGTATGTGTGCGAGTGTTTGTGATCAAACATTACAGTGAATACTGCTGCTGTGTGCTATCCAACAGAAAGGCAGGGTCTTCTATACCAGAAGCAGAACACTGAGCCTTAGTAACGGTTTCAACTTGTTTGTGCAAATGATCAATTGTGAGCTGAGGTTGAGAGATGTGTCTTAAAATGTGCTGTCCATCATGGATCAAAAACAGTAGGTTCACAGGAAATGTTGTCAACTTCATTGGAGTTACACAATCGTGGCTATTTCAGATTCCGGCTTTTTAGGAAATAGAACAACAGAAGACAAATCTTGGATCTATAGTTATGATCCCAAGATCAAGGTTCAGGGCTCTCAGTGGATATCACCCAGTTTTCTTGCAAAAAGTAGGTCAATCGATATACAACAGTAAGGTATTTTTTGACCTTGACAGATTGTGTAAGCTGAATTTATAATCAGGAAAACCATAGCAAACTTTGCATATTTTCAGGGATTATTGGAGAACGTAAGTAACCCAAAGTATAAGAACTTAAAGAGTGAAATAAAAGATGGATAATAGAAAAAAGGTAGATCTTCAGCAAATGGGAAGAGGATCTAGACATGGGGGGAAGAGGAGGGAGAAGAGAAATAAAAAAGGATATCATATATTGTATCAATCACATATATATTCCCATGAGGAATGTATTCAGTATGTATACCAAACATGTATTAACAAAAAGCAATTCAAAAACTAACATAAGCAAGATGGCTACATTATACATCTAATATTGAAACCAATTTTTAATTGCATCCTTTATTGGTACAATTTGCATACATCTCACAATCACACATAACATTGGGGAATTTGTACCAATATATGACACAGTCAATTCTCATTTTTACCCATATCCCCACCCACACCTCCCCATCCCCTATATACATGTTCTTTTATTTTCTTTCAGAATCATATTTATTCCTTCCTCTCATTACAGCCCCACACCAAATTTCCTTTGGAAATTTCCCATTCTGAAAAGATTGTCATACTACTAGAGCTCATTTGCATCTACCGGTGCTCATATCAACGAGAAGATCCGGTATTTGCCTATCTGTGCTCTATTGATTTCACTCCTTAGCAAGTCCTCCAGGTGCATCCATTTGCACATAAATGAATCAATCTTGTCATTCTTTATGGCAGAATAGTACTCCGTTTTATAAAAAAAAAACCCACATCTTCTTTATCCAGTCTCCAGTTGATGGGCATTTGGGTTGTTTCCAAGATTGAGCTATCACAAACTGAGCTGCTATGAACAAGGGTGTACATCTGTCTTTCCATTCTGATTTTCTAAGTTCTTTTGGGTATATTCCTAGCAGGGGGATAGCAGGGTCAAATGGGACCCCTAGTCCTAGTTTTCTGAGAAATCTCCACACATATCTCCACAATGGTTGCACAAGTCTGCAATCCCACCAACAGTGGAGAAGGGTTCCTTTCTCCCCACAGCCTCACCAGCATTTGTTGTTGGTTGATTTTGTAATAGTGGCCATTCTTTGTGGAGTGAGATGAAATCTCAGTGTTGTTTTCATTTACATCTCTCAAATGACCAGTGATGTTGAACATTTCTTCATATGTTTCTTAGCTGCTTTAACTTCTGCCTCTGAGAAGTGTCTGTTCATTTCAGATGCCCATTTTTGAATTGGGTCTTTAAACTTGGGGAGGCTGATCTGTTTAAGTTCTTTATATATTGTAGATAATAGCCCTTTGTCTGATAAACAGCTAGTAAAGATTTTTTCCCATGTTGGTGGTGGTCTTTTGGCAGTGTCAGTGACTTCTTTTGCTGTGCAAAAGCTTTTCAGTAGGATGAGATCCCATTTGTTGATTCTTTCTGCTAGTTCTTGTGCTATAGAGGCTTTATTCATAAAGTCTCTGCCTAAGCCAATGTCTCCAAGAATTTTACCTAATCTGTTTTCCAGCAGGCTTATTGTTTCTGTTTTAATGTTTAAGTCTCATATCCATTGTGAGTTTAGTTTTGTGCATGGTGAAACCCACTTTTATACATTTTTAAAGTTTCACTCTTCTTAAAGGAAAATGGCTTCAAAAAAATCTGATGTCATAGAAAATGGCCCGAAAAATGGGCAAATGGTTTCATCCTCCATCATGACAGTGCTCTGGTGTGTGTCCCTCTGGTAGGACAACTTCTGTCAAATGCAAATGTTAGGGTTTGTCCTCCTCCTCATTACTCACTGCATTTATATCTTGAGACTTCTGTGTTCCCCACAGTTCAAAATGGCTGCCACCAAAGGTGGACATTTTGATTCAATCCAAAACAACAGGGAAGCCATGACAACTGGAAGCCCTCAGCAAAGGGCCTCCAGATCTGCTTTAGAACATGGCAAGAATGATGGGATCAGTGTGTTTAAGGTGAGGCAGAGTATTTTGAGAGGGATTCATGGCAATGGGTCTTTTACTGTAATAAACTTTTAAAATTTAAGCACTCACTTCAGTGTCTGTAACAGTTAAGATGCTAGTTGAACTATATAGACATTTTGGATGTGAAAATGTACTCATATTTGGAAGCAGGATGGAAGAAGCTTAGACAGTAGGAGCAGATGTGGAGTCACTTATGTAACCTACACATCTTCATCTCTGGTTTAGTGAGCAGGGCTCTTAGAATTGGTGACATTTAAAGCTCTTAGTCATCAATAAACTCATAAAAGGCCCTGGCCATTTCTGAAGGAAAAAGGGTGAAGTCACTAAGATCAGGTGCTACAAATAAATGGACTAAGACTCAGGATTGTGATCCATTGTTTGTAGAATAAAAGGCCTTAAGTCAAGAATTGTGAGCTACAGGGCCGGAAGGTTAGCTCAGTGGTTCCGGCGCCTGCTGCGCAAGCGCAAGCGCAAGGGCCTGAGTTCGATCCCCGGTAATCACATATAATGCTGGGCGTGGAGACACGCCCACCAACAAGCAACACCGCATACCACAATGCCGGACGTAGTGGCTCACGCCTGTAATCCCAGCACTCGGGAGGCAGAGACAGGAGGATTTCTGAGTTCACGGCGGCTTGCCTGGGCACCATAGTGAGCTCAGGGCCAGCCTGAACGACAAAGTGAGACCCTGTCTCGAAAGCAAAAAAAAAAAAAAGAATTGTGAGCTACAATGGCAAACCAGACAAATGCAGGAAGGTAGCAGAAGACATTTGGATACCCACATTCCACTACATCTCTGTAAATACCAGCTCTATGTGTATATAAAACCATGAGACATAAGCAACAAGGTAACAAAACACACTAGTGAGGGTCTGGGCAAAGGGAACCCTTCCCGCCTGCTATTGGGAATTCATCAGCATAGTCCCTGTGAGAACCAATGTGGCAGTCCCTCAGAAAGCTAAGATAGAGCTCCCACATAACTTGAGTACTGAATTCCTCCATATCTACCTGAGGGAAGTAGAGTCTGCAAACCATAGGAATAACTTTGTGCTCACTTTTATTTTGACACAGTCCCCAAGACACAGAAGCAGCCTAGGTGCCTGTCAAAGATAAACAGACAAAGATAGTGGGGGTGTATACTCAGTGGCAAAATCGCTGTAAAGCAGAAGAGAAGTCTGTCATCTGCAAGACAATGAATAAACTGGAGAGCTTTGCATTAGGCAAAAGCAGCCAGATTCAGAAAGACATGTTTCCCTGGTACATGGAATCAGAACAAGAGGACTTGAAAATAAAACTGGAGCTATTATGAGGCAGGAAGAAGGGGATCCTGAAGAAGGGAGAGGGGAGTGAGAGAGTGACGGGAGATGGTACAAAGTCATTCATTACATCATTACGGGACCATGACGATGGCAGGAGTACACTGAAGTGAGAAAGTGTTTGCCACACTTTGCTAAGCGAAAAGGCAGAGAGGTTACACACTGTATACAGCACCGCCACTTTTATTCTCCAAACTGCAGTAAACCACTGAAATATCAAAAAGTCATCTGGCATGGTAAGCACTTAACTTTCGATCTGTCTCTGAGAGTGAGATACTGGACATATTTCTTTTTGTTTAAGAAGAGTTTTGACTCAAACTATTACAGTATAAAATATTTCAAACAGAAAAATAAGAACTACTATCTTATCTATCTATGAGGTATAATTGTAGTAATTTTCCAATCTATATGGCTCTCAGAACAGGATACAATATATCTTAAATACATA